>JAXRKP010000855.1:160000-175000 GCA_037039925.1 Doris montereyensis
TTCTTCTTCTTCTTCTTCTTCTTTTCTTCTTCTTTTCTTCCTCCTCTCTTCTCCTCCTCCTCCTCCTCCTCCTCCTCCTCCTCCTCCTTCTTCTTCTTCTTCTTCTTCTTCTTTTTCTTCTTCTTCTTCTTCTTCTTCTTCTTCTTCTTCTTCTTCTTCTTCTTCTTCTTCTTCTTCTTCTTCTTCTTCTTCTTCTTCTTCTTCTTCTTCTTCTTCTTCTTCTTCTTCTTCTTCTTCTTCTTCTTCTTCTTCTTCTTCTTCTTCTCTTCTTCTTCTTCTTCTTCTTCTTCTTCTTCTTCTTCTTCTTCTTCTTCTTCTTCTTCTTCTTCTTCTTCTTCTTCTTCTTCTTCTTCTTCTTCTTCTTCTTTTTGATCATCATGTTAAGGTTTAACGCAAGCAGCAAAGCTAAAATGTACAACGATTACGATTACAGTAAATTCATTGGCGTCCTGTTGTAAGTAAAACGGTTACAATAGTACTGTAGTACACGATGAGTTGGGCAACACCGTCGTGACCCATGTTTTCCGAGATGAACTTTAGCTTTTAGCCATTAAACCTATGAACAGGATGTGTGTGCCTAAGGCCTGTTACAGTCAATGGAATGATGTGATTTATTATGGATAATTCTACTAGACTAGATCTATCTAGATCTAGAATATCTAAAATCTAGATGTAGATCTATTTCTTGAAATAAAAGGTGCGTTTTAATAGTTTCTTAGATCTAGAATAATAGATCTAGATCTAGATCTAGATTTGATAAAAATATTCTAGATCTAGAGTCTTGATCTAGAGTCTAGCTTATTATAGATCTAGAACTAGATGTAATCTAGAGATGGATTCTAGATCTAGTCTAGATCTCACTTTAGGAGAATCTGGACCAGATCTAGGTTAGAGCTAGAGAAGAACGATCGTGCTCATCTCTAGAGCTAATCTAGAATCTAGATCTTGATTCTACATTTTAGTAGAAGAATCTATAAGAATCTAGATCTCTATCTGCTTCTACAACTGGATCTAAATCTACTTCTACTACTACTACTACTACAACTAGGCGTACTACAGCGTCAGTAGAAAATCTCTAATCGGGACCCGGGAATTGGAAAAATCCGGCCAATGAGGAAGAAATCTCAGTGAACAGAATTTTTCTAGATCTCTATATATTTTACCTCTCCATCCGGGAAAGGTCTCCGGCTTATCGGTACAATTTTTCGTTGGCTTATACTGATTAGTGATGATCATCACCATTTCACCCATATTTATTTATTCCAACACGCACGTTATCCAAATGTATTGATTATTACAAATGCATTATAATGTGTGTTTTATACACGTGCTATACATTGCATAATGCATAATGCAACAAGTGCCATTTCATGAAGACCAAAGCCAGGCACCAAATTATATAGTTCTGTGCAAAAATGTTACAGTTACGATGACATGAATCTATAAAATCACAGTAGTTCGTTTATTTACAATTTTACCTTCGATTTATAGGTTTGAGCCAAGCAGTATTCTCTGAGACATCATTTGTCGATCAACATAACTTGGTTATGGGGGATATAATGGTGCTAACATCTAAAAAAATCATGTGTAGGCACTGGTCAAAAGGAAATGAATCCTAAGACACCACATGGATGTCAAAATACCACACCCATAGGCAAGCGTCGGCCATCAGGCACTGTGGGACCATTATATATATAAAAATACTACTCCCGCACTGAACGTATGTTTTATGATTGACACAGCGTATTGTAAAAATACCACCTCTGCAGGACAAGAAAGAGTTAAAGCCCGTAGGAACAAAGAAGGAGTAGTGATTAAATCAGGGGGAAAACTAAGAGAAGAAATCAGCCAGAGAATCCAAAAGGCAAGTGCAATATATAACCATCTAGGAAAGGCATTTGTAGGTAAACAAGAATTGTCAACAAAAACCAAAGTGGCAGTATACAACTACAACACAGTTTATTGTCCTAGTCTCCTCTATGGCAGCGAAACCTGGACCTTAGACAGTAGAGAATACAGTAGAGTACAGGCAAGTGAAATGAAATATATTTAAGAAGAGTAGTAAGGAAAACTAAAAGAAACAAAATCAGAAACACAACAGTAAGAGATCAAACCAAAGCAGATGCCATAAAAGCTAAGATAGAAATAAATCAATTGAGATGGTTTGGGCATGTAAACAGAATGAATGACAATAATTTCGAATAGCTAAATCAGTATACAGTGCTAAAGCCCAAGGTAAAAGACCAAAAGGCAGACCTCGGAGAAAGTGGGGAAGAAGATATAAAAGGGGCATTGAAGCATAGACATTTCACATTTTTGGAAGGAAACAGAAAAGGCCAAGACAGGGCATCCTGGAAAAAGATCATCTCGGGCATCTGAAGGTAGAATGGGAACTGATAAAGAAAGAAAGAAACGAACAAAGAGGAGACAAATGCAAGGAATAGACAGAGAAAATCTTGATCACCATGGGGATTGAACCTACATCAATATTCTCATGGAAACTTTATGAAAGAATCACTCTTAATTATTATTGGAGTTCTTGATTTTATTTCTTCTTTACAGCTGACATCTAATTCTTCTGCTTTTTTGCCCTGGAATGTCCAAGCAAGGTTCTTTCACTTTCACATTCTGTTGTCTTTCAGGGATGAAAGGAGAGACAAGCCGTAGAAGCGTCAGAATGGTTTACATCAAGAAGGATTTATTAGTGGCCACGTCATTGATGTGGTCAGCTGTCTTCCTCTCCCTTGTGAATGCTGATTTAATAACATATACCACCTTCTCTATTCTCCATAAGAATTGAATGTAAGTAACAGAATTCTTCTATGTATTTTATACTGCTTATTTTATTAGTTGATCAGTTCATTTGATTTTGCCTTCTTCTTCACGAAACTCGTTTCTTTCCTGTTATTAAATTTTCGGTATTACTGAAGCAAGGTCAACCAAAAGGTACGGTAGTGGGTTTGAGTTTGAAACCCGCCAACGACTGAACATATTTCTCAAGTTCTTTTTAAAAAAAGCAAAATTTAACCCCCCCCACCCCGGTCCAGGTAGGTGGATTGACACCTAGTTCCACCGGAGGCGGACAATAAAATATAGGAAGTCTCGTGTGCAGATGACAACACTCTGTGCACGTTAAAGATCCCTTGGCTCTTAGGGAAGTCCAGGCAAAATTGAAAACCCTGAAATCACCTTAGTTGTGGGTATGGGTAAATCAAATCAAATAAAAAAAACATAGGATGTTCGAAATGTCATGAAGGACTTTAAAAAAAAAATTTTGATTATGATTACGAAGGTGAAAGGAAAGTGGTTTTTATGGTATATATCATATGGGGGAGATTTGTCCCATATTGATGCTGGTGAAAGGAAAGTGGTTTTTATGGTACATATCATATGGGAGGTTTGTCCTATATTGATGCTGGTGAAAGGAAAGTGGTTTTTATGGTACATATCATATGGGAGGTTTGTCCTATATTGATGCTGGTGAAAGGAAAGTGGTTTTTGAAAGGAAATGGTACATATATCATATGGGAGGTTTGTCCCATATTGATGCTGGTGAAAGGAAAGTGGTTTTTATGGTACATATCATATGGGAGGTTTGTCCCATATTGATGCTGAAGGGGTCACTTTCAACGTTGTGTATGATTGTCATTCATATTTTCCTCCTGTATTCTGTATTAAAACTTGTCTCAGGTAACATAGTGCACAGTGACTTTCTGAAGCCATTGTTTGGAATAAAAAATTATGTTTTTTTCCACACAGTCTAGCATGTATCAACAAAATGAATCTGGAAGTTTACAGTGTATCTAAAAGTTCTTACAAGGCCATTATGGCCCATAGAGCCAGGGCTTTTTCCTGGTTTCTATAGTGAAGCAGGACAGCAGGTGATGATTATCACCCTCTTGACAGGATACTAGTCTTGATGCATGTTTTTACTCCCAAGCTTACCGCTTGTACCCATTTGCACTTGAGCCGAGTGGAGAATATGTGTGTTAAGTGTTTTAGATTTATAAAAGGAACGCAATGTTAGGCTTAATTTTGCTGGGATTAGGTACCCGGAGCCTCATGATCCCAAATCTGATAGCCTAACCACTCTGCCATCAATGCCACTGAGTTTATGAATAGTGTATTATCCTATTTAATTGTATGTCATACACGTACAGGTCCTGACTCAACTCTTAAGACAAGGATGAAAATGGCTTCTTGGTAAAATTATATTTATATTATTAATATAAATTTGAGTTGGTTGTTCTTTGTCGTCAAAGGCTCTGTTGCCAGGGCACTACGTGTATGTGATAACCATAGTTTGCATGGTAGGTTCTAGATGATCCGAAGGTCGTTTTATATATATATGAGGATTTTTTACTGCTTTTTTATTTTATTAAACGGAAAATTTCATTGTTTCCCTGTGTATGAGTACAATTTTCATTCAGCACATGCCTACCCCGTAACATCAGTATCAGTACTGGTTTGATCTACTATCCGTACTTGATATCAATTGGGATGTTGTATCATGCTTGTTTTGAGATTAAACAGGGAGGCAGTGTGAACAGTCTACTAATGTGTTAAGAAGAAAGGAACAGTGGATTGAAGTTGCCAGTTATATACTACGAGCATGTTACACTCAAGTGATGCAAATACGCTTCAACGCTGAGTAACGGTGGTAGGCGTGAAGGTACTATCCTCTATGCCAACTTTTTACTTTATATTATAAGCTGTTTGAAATGGCGACAATGAATATTCTCAATAAGTGGGGACACAATGACATTTTCAGTAATTAAAACGTCACTCTGTGGCCTAAGAACTCCCCATGAAAACAATCTTGGGATCATTTAGAACTTACATATATATATGCAAAAATATGGTTACTATTGCCTGGCAACAAGGCCTTTGATGAACAAACAAGGACCAACTCAGATATATATATATATATATATATATATATATATATATATATATATATATATATATATATATATATATATATATATATATATATATATATATATATATATATATATATATATATGTATGTAGATTCATGTAGTGAATGATTTGTACTCTCATCATGTGATCACAACTGTAACCAGCAACTAAAGTCAATTTCACTTGATATGGGCAGCTTTTTTCGGGTATCTTGTTTCATGTTCAAATTTTGCTCACTGACCTATAACCTCATGTCACAATATAGCTATTCTTTTTGTGATTGTTCAAGTTTAATGAAAAAAACAACAAAAAGACCTTCATGAAACTATATATTTCACAGATGATGTTTATAAAAACACATATTCAAAAATACACAGTAGGCCTACATACCAAGTTTGAAAAGCGTTCACTGTCTTTTTCATGGCATCTGAAGATATCAATGAAACCGTTTTTAAGATCAATATAATACAACTTCTTGTAATTGCTTTATTGCAACGCTTGGTTTAATTTTAGCAAACTTATGACATTGTAGTGTACTTGCTGCTGAAGAATAAAACGTTTTAGCTTAAATCTGATGAAGACAAAGAAATTGAAACTGTTGCCTTTAAAAAAAAAGGTTTGAATTTGCCTTTGAGAATGATATAAAAGGCAAACTCAGGCTGTAATATTGAGGCGTTGTGATCACGTCCTGTAAGCCATGTTGTAATATTGAGGTGTTGTGATCACATCCTGTAAGCCATGTTGTAATATTGGTGTTATGATCACATCCTGTAAGCCATGTTGTAATATTGAGGTGTTGTGATCACATCCTGTAAGCCATGTTGTAATATTGAGGTGTTGTGATCACGTCCTGTAAGCTATGTTGTAATATTGAGGTGTTGTGATCACATCCTGTAAGCCATGTTGTAATATTGAGCGTTGGCATGTTGTAATATTGAGGTGTTGTGATCACATCCTGTAAGCCATGTTGTAATATTGAGGTGTTGTGATCACATCCTGTAAGCTATGTTGTAATATTGGTGTTTGATCACATCCTGTAAGCCATGTTGTAATATTGAGGTGTTGTGATCACATCCTGGTAAGCCATGTTGTAATATTGAGGTGTTGTGATCACATCCTGCAAGCCATGTTGTAATATTGAGGCGTTGTGATCACATCCTGTAAGCCATGTTGTAATATTGAGGTGTTGTGATCACATCCTGTAAGCCATGTTGTAATATTGAGGTGTTGTGATCACATCCTGTTGTAATATTGAGGCGTTGTGATCACATCCTGTAAGCCATGTTGTAATATTGAGGTGTTGTGATCACGTCCTGTAAGCCATATTTGTAATATTGAGGCGTTGTGATCATCCTGTAAGCCATGTTGTAATATTAGGTGTTGTGACATCCTGTAAGTATGTTGTAATATTGAGGTGTTGTGATTCGTCCTGTAAGGTATGTTGTAATATTGAGGTGTTGTGATTACGTCCTGTAAGCTATGTTGTAATATTGAGGTGTTGTGATTACATCCTGTAAGCCATGTTGTAATATTGAGGCGTTGTGATCACATCCTGTAAGCCATGTTGTAATATTGAGGTGTTGTGATTACGTCCTGTAAGGTATGTTGTAATATTGAGGTGTTGTGATCACGTCCTGTAAGCTATGTTGTAATATTGAGGTGTTGTGATTACGTCCTGTAATACATGTTGTAATATTGAGGTGTTGTGATCACATCCTGTAAGCTATGTTGTAATATTGAGGTGTTGTGATTACGTCCTGTATAGCTATATTGTAATGAGGTGTTGTGATCCTGTAACTGTATTTTGTATATTGAGATGTTGAGGTGTTGTGAATTACGTCCTGTAAGCCATGTTGTAATATTGAGGTGTTGTGATCACGTCCTGTAAGCCATGTTGTAATATTGAGGTGTTGTGATCACGTCCTGGTAAGCCATGTTGTAATATTGAGGTGTTGTGATTACGTCCTGTAAGCTATGTTGTAATATTGAGGTGTTGTGATTATCATGTACTGTAAGCTATGTTGTAATATTGAGGTGTTGTGATTACGTCCTGTAGCTGTGATTTTACGTCCTGTACTGTAAGCCATGTTGTAATATTGAGGTGTTGTGATTACGTCATGTAAGCCATGTTGTAATATTGAGGTGTTGTGATTACGTCCTGTAAGCCATGTTGTAATATTGAGGTGTTGTGATTCGTCCTGTAAGCCATGTTGTAATATTGAGGTGTTGTGATTACGTCCTGTAAGCCATGTTGTAATATTGAGGTGTTGTGATTACGTCCTGTAAGCTATGTTGTAATATTGAGGTGTTTGATTACGTCCTGTAGCTATGTTGTAATATTGAGGTGTTGTGATCACGTCCTGTACTAAGCCATGTTGTAATATTGAGGTGTTGTGATTATGTAAGCCATGTTGTAATATTGAGGTGTTGTGATTACGTCCTGTAAGCTATGTTGTAATATTGAGGTGTTGTGATTCGTCCTTACTTTGTAAACCATGTTCTAATATTGAAGGTGTTGTGCCCTGTACTGTAAGCCATGTTGTAATATTGAGGTGTTGTGATTACGTCCTGTAAGCTATGTTGTAATATTGAGGTGTTGTGATTCGTCTGTACTGTAAGCCATGTTATAATATTGAGGTATTTGTGATTATTGAGGTTGTAATATTGAGGTGTTGTGATTACGTCCTGTACTGTAAGTCATGTTGTAATATTGAGGTGTTGTGATTACGTCATGTAAGCTATGTTGTAATATTGAGGTGTTGTGATTACGTCTGTAAGCCATGTTGTAATATTGAGGTGTTGTGATTACGTCCTGTACGATTACATCTGTACTGTAAGCCATGTTGTAATATTGAGGTGATTGTCTATGCGTATATTTACATGTGAAGGTGTTGTGATTACGTCCTGTAAGCCATGTTGTAATATTGAGGTGTTGTGATTACGTCAGTAAGCTATGTTGTAATATTGAGGTGTTGTGATTCACGTCCTGTAAGCCATGTTGTAATATTGAGGTGTTGTGATTACGTCCATAGCTATGTTGTAATATTGAGGGGTGTTGTGATTACGTCCTGTAAGCCATGTTGTAATATTGAGGTGTTGTAATAATGAGGTGTTGTGATTACGTCCTGTAAGCCATGTTGTAATATTGAGGTGTTGTGATCACGTCCTGTAAGTGATCGCAATATTGAGGTGTTGTGATTACGTCCTGTAATATGTTTGTAATATTGAGGTGTTGTGATCGTCCGTCTTGTTTTTACGATATTGTAAATGTGATACGTCTTGTTTTTCTAAATGTTATGAAAAAACTTATTTGTTTTGAGCTAAAAAAAAGTTTGAAAAAATTATACATAAATCTATACATGATTGCAACATGATTTTAAAAAAGAACTGCACAAACTTGAACTCAAGTTATCGGCAAAACACATTGCCCGGATAACATGAAAAACAAACTATAAATAAATAATGAACGATGAAGATTTTATGTATGACTTGCTCGATAACGATAAAAGACAGATTTATAGTCCGCATCCTACACACGTTCATGGTTTATCACAACAGACCATTTAATTCAAAGTCCGTCTCATCTCCTAGGGGAGCCTATTACAATACAGCAGTCTGTTAGGCACTTTGTACTTATCCATTGAGAATATCTTTCTCTACTTATGTGGGTGCCTCATTCGTCGAATCGTGTGTGAGGAAAGCAGAGTGCAGTACCTTTCTAAGGATACAAGGTTTAGGGAAAAAACCTTCAGAGACCCGATCATAGGTTTTGAGTAGTGTGGTTGTGAGGGATGACAAGCTCACAGCGCTTATTCCAACAGGACATCCCCCTTTGTTAAATAAAATACTATCTTCTAAGCCTCTATCTATTATGAAAGTATCATACTACCAAAGTGGCAATGGTACTACAATTGCTTGTTCCAAATGTAAAGAATGTAATAATGTCAAAGAGAAAATAAGTTTGGTTATAAAAGGGAACCAGCTGCTTTCAAAGACAATGTCTGTGTGTGTATTGTTATAAAAGGGAACCAGCTGCTTTCAAAGACAATGTCTGTGTGTGTATGGTTATAAAAGGGAACCAGCTGCTTTCAAAGACAATGTCTGTGTGTGTATGGTTATAAAAGGGAACCAGCTGCTTTCAAAGACAATGTCTGTGTGTGTATTGTTATAAAAGGGAACCAGCTGCTTTCAAAGACAATGTCTGTGTTTGTATGGTTATAAAAGGGAACCAGCTGCTTTCAAAGACAATGTCTGTGTGTGTATGGTTATAAAAGGGAACCAGCTGCTTTCAAAGACAATGTCTGTGTGTGTATGGTTATAAAAGGGAACCAGCTGCTTTCAAAGACAATGTCTCTGTGTGTGTATTGTTATAAAAGGGAACCAGCTGCTTTCAAAGACAACGTCTGTGTGTATTGTTATAAGGGAACTAACTGCTTTCAAAAGACAATGCCTGTGTGTGTGTTGTTATAAAGGAACCAACTGCTTTCAAAGACAATGTCTGTGTGTAGTTTATAAAAGGGAACCAAGCTGCTTTCAAGACAATGTCTGTGTGTATTGTTATAAGGGAACCAGCTGCTTTCAAACAATGTCTGTGTGTGTGTATGGTTATAAAAAGGGAACCAACTGCTTTCAAAGACAATGTCTGTGTAGTGTTATAAGGAATATGCTTTCCAGACAATGTCTGTGTGTGTATGGTTATAAAAGGGAACCAGCTGCTTTCAAAGAAAGACAATGTCTGTGTGTATTGTTATAAAAAGAGACAGCTGCTTTCAAGAACAATGTCTGTGTGTATGGTTATAAAAGGGAACCAGCTGCTTTCCGGGAGACAATGTCTGTGTGTGTATGGTTATAAAAAGGAACCAGCTGCTTTCCAAAGACAATGTCTGTGTGTGTATTGTTATAAAGGGAACAGCTGCTTTCAAAGACAATGTCTGTGTGTGTATGGTTATAAAGGGACCAGCTGCTGCAAAGACAATGCCTGTGTGTGTTGTTATAAAAGGGAACCAGCTGCTTTTAAAAGAAATGTCTGTGTGTATTGATATAAAAAGAGACAGCTGCTTTTCAAAGACAATGTCTGTGTGTGTGGTTATTGCAGGGGACCAGCTGCTTTTCCAAAGACAATGCCTGTGTGTGTGTATGGTTATAAAGGGGACCAGCTGCTTTCAGACAATGTATGTGTGTATGGTTTATAAGGGAGCAGCTGCTTTCAAAAGGTGAATGTCTGTGTGTATAGTTATAAAAGGAGTCATTCTTTCAAAGACAATGTCATGTGTGTATTGTTATAAAGGAACCAGCTGCTTTCAAAGACAATCATCTGTGTGTGTGTATAGTTATAAAAGGGAACAAGCTGCTTTCCAAAGACAATGTCTGTGTGTAGTGTTATAAAGGGAACCAGCTTCTTTTCAAGGAAGACAATGTCTGTGTGTGTGTGGACATAAAAGAGGACCAGCTGCTTTCAGGAGCAATGTATGTGTGTATTGTTATAAAGGGAGCCAGCAACAAAGACAATGTCTGTGTGTATGGTTATGAGAGAACCAGCTGCTCAAAGACAATGTGTGTGTGTATGGTTATAAAAGGAGACACCAGCTACTTTCAAAGACAATGTCTGTGTGTATTGTTATAAAGGGAACCAGCTGCTTTCAGACAATGTCTGTATGTGTATAGGATTTAAAAGGGGACCAGCTGCTTTCTAAAGACAATGCCTGTGTGTGTGTGTTGTTATAAAAGACCAACTGCTTTAAAAAGTATGTCTGTATTGTTATAAAGGGAACCAGCTGCTTTCAAAGACAATGTCTGTGTGTGTGTATGGTTATAAAGAGGACCAGCTGCTTTCAAAGACAATGTATGTGTGCATTGTACAAAAGAGAACCAACTGCTTTCAAAGACATTGTCTTGGTGAACTTGAGCATCTATGTAGAGATCCATAAATATATTATCCAGTCGTTATCTGAGCTTCATATGTTGCGTTTTTACAAAAAAAACTAAAGAGTAGAGCGAAGCATAGAAAATTGCTCTGCGGCAAAATATATTAATATTAAGTTGTTAGATGAAGTATGTACAAGTGTGAGCAACGGTTGAGACGCGTCTAAAAACAATTGGAAATGAGAACTTTAGAATAGAAGGAACACAAGTATTGTTCTTCTATGCGGTTAAGATCATGTGGTACATGTTTTGCTGTGTGTGTGTCTGTGTGTGGGGGGCGGGGGGAGGTCAAGTGGATTGCTGGAATTGACGTTATTTCAAGTGCGCGTCTTCCTGTCACGTTCAAGTCCGAGGTGAAGCGTCTCAGTTTCAGGTCAATTGGCGTAGCTGTCTTTTAGCACTAGGCCCTATGCTAATGGACGTAGGTGTCTTTCAGCACTAGGCCCTACGCCAATGGGCGTAGCTGTCTTTCAGCACTAGGCCCCAAGCCACAATGACAACACTTGATGCACTGATGCACGTCGTTGGGAAGAACAGTGAAGGATAATGACGTTAACAAAACACGCTTGCCTTTGAGGACAAAGACAAGATAAAGGCAAGGAATAGACAACATTATTATGGGGATTTGAACCCGTGACCTCCGCGTCGCCATGAAAAGTGAAAAGGGAGCGCACTTCCAACTAAGCTAACCACACCAGCTTTTAAGCAGTTAGCTTGGTTGGTTGGTTGGTTGGTTGGTACTGGTAGTGTAGTCCCCCCCCCCCCCCCCCCCCCCCTCTTGTCATTGCGAGGCGATGGTTGCCGACGCGGAAGTTGATGCGGTTTCAGTCCCAGTTAATGGTGTTCAAGTTGTGGTGTTTTTTTCTCTTCTCATTCTGTCTTTTCCTAGTAATTGCCTCATCTTTCTTCCTTCAAGGGTTTTAATAGTATTCTTTGAGTTCGAACTTGTCTTTCATCTTGGAAATGGCCCTTGCCTCGCTGGTTGATGCGAAGAACAAGAAGTGGATTTGTAAGCAGCTGAGAATGGTCTCACCCAGTTTCAGTTTCAGCGTGGATGGAAACCAACGGCCGACATTTGGCGTCATAATAGAAATTAACGATACCACATAAATAAGTATTCACATGAAACACATCATACTGTGATCGAAGTAAGATCGATTGTGTGATCAGGACAGGCTTGTAAAACCACGCCCCCAAAAACCCTTGTTTGTAGACCCTGTCTGCCATGTAGAGGACTCGGAAGTTCAGAGGCAAGGTGTCGACCTCTCAACCAAAAGGTAGTGGGTTCGACGGTTGAAAAAACTTTCTCGATGTTTTTCGAGTAAAATCTCCCCCTCTCTCCCCCCCCCCCCCTGGTCCGGGTGGTAGGTGGACCGATGCCTAGTCCTATCGGAGTTGGACGTTTAAAAAGGAGGTCCCATGTGCAGATCACAACACTCTGTGCACGTTAAAGATCCCTTGGCTGTTTACAGGGCAGTCTGGGTAAAATAAATAAAAAATCCTACACAAAACCCCGAGATCACCTTAGTTGTGGATGTGGGTAAATCAAATCAAAGTTTGTCATGTGCGTTGAGTTTTTTTGGTTTCAGTGTCACCGACATTTCCCATGTCTGTCATGTGCGTTGATGTCCGTGTTGTTTTTTTGGTTTCAGTGTAACCGACATTTCCCATGTCTGTCATGTCCGGTAGGCCTTGGCGCTACTCAAACCATTACATGATACCAATGAATACAAGGCTTCGAGCCGTTGTGTTCGAATCCTCCAACGGTCTCGAGGACAGGGGTGATGATACCAACTCCTGAATCTCTTGATACCAATTCTCGAATCTCTTGATACCAACTCTCGAATCTCTTGATACCAACTCTCGAATCTCTTGATACCAATTCTCGAATCTCTTGATACCAACTCCCGAATCTCTTGATACCAACTCTCGAATCTCTTGATACCAACTCTCGAATCTGTTGATACCAACTCCCTAATCTCTTGATACCAACTCTCGAATCTCTTGATACCAATTCTCGAATCTGTTGATACCAACTCTCGAATCTGTTGATACCAACTCCCTAATCTCTTGATACCAACTCCCTAATCTCTTGATACCAACTCTCGAATCTGTTGATACCAACTCTCGAATCTCTTGATACCAACTCTCGAATCTCTTGATACCAACTCTCGAATCCCGCCTTGATACCAACTCCCGAATCTCTTGATACCAACTCCCGAATCCCGCCTTGATACCAACTCCCGAATCTCTTGATACCAACTCTCGAATCTCTTGATACCAACTCTCGAATCTCTTGATACCAACTCTCGAATCTCTTGATACCAACTCCCTAATCTCTTGATACCAACTCCCGAATCTCTTGATACCAACTCTCGAATCTGTTGATACCAACTCCCTAATCTCTTGATACCAACTCCCGAATCTCTTGATACCAACTCCCGAATCTCTTGATACCAACTCCCGAATCTCTTGATACCAACTCCCGAATCCCGCCTTGATACCAACTCCCGAATCCCGCCTTGATACCATACCTACCTACGTTGTAACTACTTCACCACGGCTACGCTACACTGCACCGTCTCCATAGTGACCTCTAGGCATGTTACTATTGTTACGACGTCACATGACAATATGGTTTTTGATGTCTCTCCACTCAGATGACAATATGGTTTTTGATGTCTCTCAACTCAGATGACAATAGGTTTTTGATGTCTCTCAACTCAGATGACAATATGGTTTTTGATGTCTCTCCAACTCAGATGACAATATGGTTTTTGATGTCTCTCCAACTCAGATGACAATATGGTTTTTTATGTCTCTCCAACTCAGATGACAATATGGTTTTTTATGTCTCTCCAACTCAGATGACAATATGGTTTTTTATGTCTCTCCAACTCAGATGACAATATGGTTTTTGATGTCTCTCCAACTCAGATGACAATATGGTTTTTTATGTCTTCCAACTCAGATGACAATATGGTTTTTTATGTCTCTCCATTTCAGGTGACAATATGGTTTTTTTATGTCTCTCCATTTCAGGTGACAATATGGTTTTTTATGTCTCTCCAGTTCAGATGACAATATGTTTTTTTTATGTCTCTCCATTTCAGATGACAATATGGTTTTTTTATGTCTCTCCATTTCAGATGACAATATAGTTTTTTTTATGTCTCTCCATTTCAGATGACAATATGGTTTTTTTATGTCTCTCCATTTCAGATGACAATATAGTTTTTTTTATGTCTCTCCATTTCAGATGACAATATGGTTTTTTTTATGTCTCTCCATTTCAGATGACAATATGTTTTTTTTATGTCTCTCCATTTCAGATGACAATATAGTTTTTTTATGTCTCTCCATTTCAGATCACCAACCAGGTGCTGGAGATGCAAAACAAGGGTACGTTTGGTTGTTTGGTTGTTTGGTTGTTTGGTTGTTTGTCTTTTCGTTTTTGTCTCACGCTCTCAGTGTGGGCGTTTGGTTGGATCTGTTTTAAAATACGGTCCTACTGCTTTCATGTGTCCAATTTTCTTTCTTTTAAAATTTCTTTTCGTTCTTTCATTGGAATCTCCGGATTAGAGTTCTTTAAAAAGAAAAAAAGTATTTTTAGGGGGGAGGGCAAAGTGTCGGCCTCTCAACCAAAAGGTAAAAGAAGCTCCGTCAGCGGTTGAACATCTTTTCTCAAATATTTGTTTCGAGCAAAATCTACCCCCGCCCACCTGGTTCAATACGTGGACCTACACCTAGTCCCAGATGATAAAAGGAGGTCCCGTGTAAATCATAACACCTGTGCACGTTGCTTAGGTCATTGGCTAATACAAGGCAGACCTTTGTATATTTCTTACCAAACAAAATTTTTTTTCCTTTTGTCTTTTCCTTTGTACATTTGTCTTGTTATTGTTACCAAATAGTTTTGTCTTGTTACAAATATCAAATAGTTTTGTCTTGTTATAGTTACCAAATAGTTTTGTCTTGTTATTGTTACCAAATAGTTTTGTCTTGTTATTGTTACCAAATAGTTTTTGTCTTGTTTATTGTTACCAAATAGTTTTGTCTTGTTATTGTTACCAAATTTTTTTTTTCTTCTGTTTATTCCTTTGTATAGTTGTCTTGTATACTTGTAACCAATTTTTTTGGTCTTTTCGATTGTAT
>JAXRKP010000855.1:180000-190000 GCA_037039925.1 Doris montereyensis
CGTCCTTCTCTTGCCTCTTGCCTAAATCGTCCTTCATCTCTTGCCTCTCTTGCCTAAATCGCTTCTCTTGCCTAAATCGTCCTTCTCTTGTCCTTCTCTTGCTCTTGCCTAAATCGTTCTTCTCTTGCCTCTTGCCTAAATCGTCCTTCTCTTGCCTAAATCATCCTTCTCTTGCCTCTTGCCTAAATCGTCCTTCTCTTGCCTAAATCGTCCTTCTCTTGCCTAAATCGTTCTTCTCTTGCCTAAATCGTTCTTCTCTTGCCTCTTGCCTAAATCGTCCTTCTCTTGCCTAAATCATCCTTCTCTTGCCTCTTGCCTAAATCGTTCTTCTTTTCTCTTGCCTAAATCGTTCTTCTCTTGCCTAAATCATCCTTCTCTTGCCTCCTAAATCGTTCTTCTCTTCTCTTGCCTAAATCGTTCTTCTCTTGCCTAAATCGTCCTTCTCTTCTCTTGCCTAAATCGTTCTTCTCTTGCCTCTTGCCTAAATCGTCCTTCTCTTGCTCTAAATCGTCCTTCTCTTTAATCGTCCTTCTCTTGCCTCTTGCTAAATCGTTCTTCTCTTGCCTAAATCGTCCTTCTTTCTGCCTAAATCGTTCCTCTTGCCTAAATCGTCCTTTCTTCTCTTGCCTAAATCGTTCTTCTTTTGCCTAAATCGTCCTTCTCTTGCCTAAATCGTCCTTCTCTTGCCTCTTGCCTAAATCGTTCTTCTCTTGCCTAAATCGTCCTTCTCTTGCCTCTTGCCTAAATCGTTCTTCTCTTGCCTAAATCGTCCTTCTCTTGCCTAAATCGTTCTTCTCTTGCCTAAATCGTCCTTCTTTCTGCTCTTGTCTCTTGCCTAAATCGTTCTTGTCAAATCGTCATTCTCTTGCCTAAATCGTCCTTCTCTTGCCTAAATCGTCCTTTCTGCCTAAATCGTCCTTCTCTTGCCTAAATCGTCCTTCTCATGCCTCTTGCCTAAATCGTTCTTCTCTTGCCTAAAATCGTCCTTCTCTTGCCTAAATCGTCCTTCTCATGCCTCTTGCCTAAATCGTTCTAATTCTCTTTGCCTAAATCGTCATTCTCTTGCCTCTTGCCTAAATCGTCCTTCTCTTGCCTAAATCGTCCTTCTTGCCTCTTGCCTAAATCCTTCTCTTGCCTAAATCGTCCTTCTCTTGCCTAAATCGTCCTTTCTTCTCTTAAAATCGTCCTTCCTCTTGCCTAAATCGTCCTTCTTGCCTAAATCGTTCTTCTCTTGCCTAAATCGTCCTTCTCTGCTAAATCGTTCTTCTCTTGCCTAAATCGTCTTGCCTAAATCGTTCTTCTCTTGCCTAAATCGTCCTTCTCTTGCCTAAATCGTTCTTCTCTTGCCTAAATCGTCCTTCTCTTGCCTCTTGCCTAAATCGTTCTTCTCTTCCTCTTGCCTAAATCATTCTTCTCTTGCCTAAATCGTCCTTCTCTAAATCGCCTCTTGCCTAAATCGTCCTTCTCTTGCCTAAATCGTCCTTCTCTTGTCTCTTGCCTAAATCGTTCTTCTCTTGCCTAAATCGTCGTTCTCTTGCCTAAATCGTTCTCCTCTTCTCTTGCCTAAATCGTCCTTCTCTTGCCTCTTGCCTAAATCGTCCTTCTCTTGCCTAAATCGTCCTTCTCTTGCCTCTTGCCTAAATCGTCCTTCTCTTGCCTCTTGCCTAAATCGTCCTTCTCTTGCCTCTTGCCTAAATCGTCCTTCTCTTGCCTCTTGCCTAAATCGTCCTTCTCTTGCTAAATCGTCCTTCTCTTGCCTAAATCGTCCTTCTCTTGCCTCTTGCCTAAATCGTTCTTCTCTTGCCTCTTGCCTAAATCGTCCCCCCTTGCCTCTTGCCTAAATCATCCTTCTCTTGCCTCTTGCCTAAATCGTCGTTCTCTTGCCTAAATCGTCCTTCTCTTGCCTAAATCGTCCTTCTCTTGCCTCTTGCCTAAATCGTTCTTCTCTTGCCTCTTGCCTAAATCGTCCTCCTCTTGCCTCTTGCCTAAATCATCCTTCTCTTGCCTCTTGCCTAAATCGTTCTTCTCTTGCCTCTTGCCTAAATCGTTATTCTCTTGCCTCTTGCCTAAATCGTCCTCCTCTTGCCTCTTGCCTAAATCATCCTTCTCTTGCCTCTTGCCTAAATCGTTCTTCTCTTGCCTCTTGCCTAAATCGTTATTCTCTTGCCTCTTGCCTAAATCGTCCTTCTCTTGCCTCTTGCCTAAATCGTTCTTCTTTTGCCTCTTGCCTAAATCGCCCTTCTCTTGCCTCTTGCCTAAATCGTCCTTCTCTTGCCTAAATCGTCCTTCTCTTGCCTCTTGCCTAAATCGTTCTTCTCTTGCCTAAATCGTCCTTCTCTTGCCTCTTGCCTAAATCGTTCTTCTCTTGCCTAAATCGTCCTTCTCTTGCCTCTTGCCTAAATCGTTCTTCTTTTACCTAAATCGTCCTTCTCTTGCCTAAATCGTCTCTTCCTCTTGCCTAAATCGTTCTTCTCTTGCCTAAATCGTCCTTCTCTTGCCTCTTGCCTAAATCGTTCTTCTCTTGCCTAAATCGTCTTCTCTTGCCTCTTGCCTAAATCGTTCTTCTCCTAAATCGTCTTCTCTTGCCTAAATCGTCCTTCTCTTGTCTCTTGCCGAAATCGTTCTTCTCTTGCCTAAATCGTCATTCTCTTCTCTTGCCTAAGTCGTCCTTCTCTTTCTAAATCGCTTCTCTTGCCTAAATCGTCCTTCTCTTGCCTAAATCGTCCTTCTCATGCCTCTTGCCTAAATCGTTCTTCTCTTACCTAAATCGATCGTCCTTCTCTCTTGCCTAAATCGTCCTTCTTCCTCTTGCCTAAATCGTCCTTCTTGCCTCTTGCCTAAATCGTCCTTCTCTTGCCTAAATCGTCCTTCTTGCCTCTTGCCTAAATCGTCTTCTTCTCTTGCCTAAATCGTCCTTCCTTCCTCTTGCCTAAATCGTCCTTCCCTTGCCTCTTGCCTAAATCGTCCTTCTCATGCCTCTTGCCTAAATCGTCCTTCTCTTGCCTAAATCGTCCTTCTCTTGCCTCTTGCCTAAATCGTCCTTCTCTTGCCTCTTGCCTAAATCGTCCTTCCCATGCCTCTTGCCTAAATCGTCCTTCCTTGCCTCTTGCCTAAATCGTCCTTCCCTTGCCTCTTGCCTAAATCGTCCTTTCCTTGCCTCTTGCCTAAATCGTCCTTCCCTTGCCTCTTGCCTAAATCGTCCTTCCCTTGCCTCTTGCTTAAATCGTCCTTCCCTTGCCTCTTGCCTAAATCGTCCTTCCTTGCCTCTTGCCTAAATCGTCCTTCCCTTGCCTCTTGCCTAAATCGTCCTTCCCCACCTCTTGCCTAAATCGATCGTCCTTCCCTTGCCTCTTGCCTAAATCGTCCTTCCCTTGCCTCTTGCCTAAATCGTCCTTCTCTTGCCTCTTGCCTAAATCGTCCTTCCCTTACCTAAATCGTCTTCTTGCCTCTCTTAAATCGTCCTTCTCTTGCCTCTTGCCTAAATCGTCCTTGCCTCTTGCCTCTTGCCTAAATCGTCCTTCCCTTGCCTAAATCGTCCTTCCCTTGCCTCTTGCCTAAATCGTCGCTTCCCTAAATCGTCCTTCCCTTGCCTAAATCGTCCTTCCCTTGCCTAAATCGTCCTTCCCTTGCCTTAATCTCCTTGCCTAAATCTAAATCGTCCTTCCCTTGTCCTCTTGCCTAAATCGTCCTTCCCTACCTCTTGCCTAAATCGTCCTTCCTCTTGCCTAAATCGTCCTTCCCTTGCCTCTTGCCTAAATCGTCCTTTCCTCTTGCCTAAATCGTCCTGCCTCTTGCCTAAATCATCCTTCCTTGCCTTCTTGGCTAAATCGTCTTCACCCACACTCTTGCCTAAATCGTCCTTCCTTGCAGAGGCAAGGGAAGGACGATTAAGAAGAAAGCAAGAAAGAGACGATTTAGGCAAAGGAAGAACGACAGAAGCAAAAACAAGAGAAAGACGATTTAGGCAAGAGTCAAAGGAAGAACGATTTAAACAAGGAAAGAACATTTAAACAAGGAAAGGACGATTAAGGCAAAGGAAAGACGATTTAGGCAAGAGAGGGGCGCGATTTAGGCAAGAGGCAAGGGAAGGACGATTTAGGCAGGAGCAAGGGAAGGACGATTTAGGCAAGGGAAGGAACATTTAGGCAAGGGCAAGAAAGGACGATTTGGGCAGAGGCAGAAGGAACGATTTGAGCAAGAGGCAAGGAAGGACGATTTAAGCAGGGAAGGACATTTAGGCAAGAAGACAAGAGAAGGAGACGATTTAGCAGAAAGGAAGGAAGGACGATTTAGGCAAGAGAAGGACGACTTAGGTAAGAGAAGGGACGACCTTAGGCAAGAGGCAAGAGAATGAAGATGAGGCAAGAGAAGAAACCTCGGCAAGAACGAAGGACGATGAGCCAAGAGGCGAGAGGAAGCGTGATTTAGGCAGAGCAGGAAGGACGATTTAGGCAAGAGAAACTAAAGGAAGATTTAGGCAAGAGGCAGGAGAAGGACGATTAGTAGGCAAGAGGAAGGACGATTTAGGCAAGAGGCATGGAAGGACGATTTAGGCAAGAGGCAAGAAGGACGATTTAGGCAAGAGGCAAGAAGGACGATTTAGGCAAAGAGAGAAGAACGATTTAGGCAAAAGCGGAAAGGACGATTTAGGCAAACAGGAAAGACGATTAAAAGAAAATTTAGGCAAAAGGACAATTTGAGCAGGGGGACGATTTAGGCAAGAGGCAAAGAGAAGGACGATTTGACGAAGGAGTTTAGGGCAAGAGGCATGAGAAGGACGATTTAGGCAAGAGGCATGAGAAGGACGATTTAGGCAAGAGGCATGAAAGGACGATCGATTTAGGCAAGAGAAGAAGAAGGACGATTTAGGCAAGAGAAGGACGATTTAGGCAGAGAAGGACGATTTAGGCAGAGGACGACTTAGGCAAGAGAATGACGACTTAGGCAAGAGAAGAACGATTTCGGCAAGAGACAAGAGAAGGACGATTTGAAAGCAAAGAAGAAGGACGCATGATTTAGGCAGAGAAAGAACGATTTAGGCGAAGGCAGAAGGACGATTTAAACGAAAAAAACGCATTTAAACGAAGAGTAGAAAAGAAGGACGATTTAAAACAAGAAAACGATTAGGCAAGAGGCAAAAAGGACGATTTACAAGAGAAGAAGGACATTTAAGAGCAAAAGAAGAACGATTTAGCAGCCAAGAGAAGGACGATTTAGGCGAGAAAAAAAGATTTGAGCAAGAGGCAAGAAGGACGATTTAAACAAGAAAGGCGATTTAGGCAAGAGACGAGAAGGACGATTAGAGCAAGAAGAAGGACGATTTAGGCAAGAGGCAAGAGAAAATTAGGCAAGAGCCAAAGAAGAACGATTTGAGGCAGAGGCAGAGAAGGACGATTTAGGCAGAGCAAGAGAATAACTGTTTGAGCCAAGAGACAAGAGAAAGAACATTTTGGCAAAGAGGCAAGAAAGGATGATTTGGAAAGGCAAAAGAAGAACAGATTAAACGAGCGAAGGGAACAGTTAGGCAAGAGGCAAGAAGAACGATTTAGGCAAGAGGCAAGAAGAGAAGGAACTTGATTTGAAGGCAAAAAGGACGATTTGAGGCAAGAGGCAAGAGAAGAACGATTTAGGCAAGAGGCAAGAGAAGGACTTGATTAGACAAGAGAAGGACGATTTAGGCAAGAGAACGACGATTGGCAAGAGCCAAGAAGGATGATTTAGGCAAGAGGCAAGGGGGACGATTTAGGCAGAAAGACAAGAAGAGAACGATTTGGAAACAGAGAGAAGGACGATTTAGGCAAGAGAAGGACGATTTAGGCAAGAAGGACGATTTGGCAAGAGGCAAGAGAAGGACGATTTAGGCAAGAGAAGGACGATTTAGGCAAGCAAGAGAAGGACGATTTTAGGCAGAGGCAAGAGACGATTTAGGCAAGAGAAGGACGATTTGAGCAAGAGGCAAGAGAAGACATTTAGGCGAAGGTAGGAAGAACGATTTAGGCAAGAAGAAACGATTTAGGAAAGAACGATTTAGGCAGAGCAAGAGAAGAACGATTTAGGCAAGAAGGACGATTTAGGCAAGAGAAGGACGATTTAGGCAAGAGAAGGACGATTTAGGCAAAGAAAGGACGATTTAGGCAGAGGCAAGAGAAGAACGATTTAGGCGAGAAGAAGAAGGACAGATAAACAAAAAGAAGAACGATTTGACAAGAAGGAGAATTCAAGAGCAAGAAAGACAATTTAAAAGAAAGAGAGGAACGATTAGAGCAGAAGAAGTGAATTACAAACCAGGAAGAAGGACGATTTAGGCAAAGGAGAAAGGACGATTTGAGCAAGAGAAGGACGATTTAGGAAGAGAGAGAAGGACAGTTGAGAAGGACGATTTAAGGGCAAGAGAAGGACAATTTAGGCAAGAGGCAAGAGAAGGACGATTTGGCAAGGCAAGAAGGACGATTTAGGCAAGAACAGGAAGGACGACTTGAGGCAAGAGCAAGAAGGACGATTTAGGCAAGAGAGAAGGACGATTTAGGCAAGAGACAGAGGACGATTAGGCCAAAAGAAGGACGATTTAGGCAAGAGAAGGACGATTTTAGGCAAAAGGCAAGAAAGAAGGACGATTTAGGCAAGAGCAGAAGGACGATGATTTAGGCGAAGGACGATTTAGGCAAGAGGCAAAGAAGGACGATTAAGAGAAGAGGACAGATTTGGCAGGACGATTGGCAAAGAGAAAGGACAACGACAAGAGGCAAGAGAAGGACGATTTAGGCAAGAGGCAAGAGAAGGAACGATTTAGGCAAAGAGGCAAAGAGAAGGGACGATTTAGGGCAAGAGGCAAGAGAAGGACGAATTTAGGCAAGAGGCAAGAGAAGGACGAATTTAGGCAAGAGAAGGGACGATTTAGGCAAGAGGCAAGAGAAGGACGATTTTAGGCAAGAGGCAAAGAGAAGGACGATTTTAGGCAAGAGGCAAGAGAAGGACGATTTTAGGCAAGAGGCAAGAGAAGGACGATTTAGGCAAGAGGCAAGAGAAGGACGATTTAGGCAAGAGAAGGACGATTTTAGGCAAGAGGCAAGAGAAAAGACGATTTTAGGCAAGAGGCAAAAAAGAAGAAACGATTTAGGCAAGAGGCAAAGAGAAGGACGATTTTAGGCAAGAGGCAAGAGAATAACGATTTAGGCAAGAGGCAAGAGAAGAAACGATTTTAGGCAAGAGGCAAGAGAAGGATGATTTTAGGCAAGAGGCAAGAGGAGGACGATTTTAGGCCAAGAGGCAAGAGAATAACGATTTAGGCCAAGAGGCAAAGAGAAGGAAATGATTTTAGGCAAGAGGCAAGAGAAAGGATGATTGAGGCAAAGAGGCAAGAGGAGGGACGATTTAGGCAAGAGGCAAGAGAAGAGAACGATTTTAGGCAAGAGGCAAGAGAAGGACGATTTTAGGCAAGAGAAGGACGATTTAGGCAAGAGAACGACGATTTAGGCAAGAGGCAAGAGAAAGGATGATTTAGGCAAGAGGCAAGGGGAGGACGATTTAGGCAAGAGGCAAAAGAGAAGGGACGATTTAGGCAAGAGGCAAGAGAAGGGACGATTTTAGGCAAGAGAACGACGATTTTAGGCAAGAGAAAGAAACGATTTTAGGCAAGAGACAAGAGAAAGGACGATTTTAGGCAAGAGAAAAGACGATTTTAGGCAAGGAAGAAGAACGATTTTAGGCAAGAGGCAAGAGAGAAGGACGATTTTAGGCAAGAGGCAAAGAGAATAACGATTTAGGCAAGAGAAGGGACGATTTAGGCAAGAGAAGGACGATTTAGGCAAGAGAAGAAACGATTTTAGGCCAAGAGAAGGACGATTTTAGGCAAGAGAAGGACGATTTAGGCAAGAGAAGAAACGATTTTAGGCAAAGAAGAAGGACGGGTTTTAGGCAAGAGGCAAGAGAAGAAAACGATTTTATGCAAGCGGCAAGAGAAGAATGATTTAGGCAAGAGGCAAGAGAAGAAACGATTTAGGCAAGAGGCAAGAGAAGGACGATTTAGGCAAGAGAAGGACGATTTTAGGCAAGAGGCAAGAGGAGGAAACGATTTAGGCAAGAGACGAGAGGAAGGACGATTTTAGCCAAGAGAAGGACGATTTTAGGCAAAGAGAAAGGACGATTTTAAGCCAAGAGAAGGACGATTTAGGCAAGAGAAGGGACGATTTAGGCAAGAGAATGGACGATTTTAGGCAAGAGAATGGACGATTTAGGCAAGAGAAGGACGATTTAGGCAAGAGAAGGACGATTTAGGCAAGAGAAGAAGGATTTTAGGCAAGAGAAGGACGATTTTAGGCAAGAGAAAAAACGACTTAGGCAAAGAGGCAAGAGAAAGGACGATTTTAGGCAAGAGAAGAAGGATTTAGGCAAGACACAAGAGAAGGACGACTTAGGCAAGAGAAGGACGATTTTAGGCAAGAGAAGGGAACGATTTAGGCAAGAGAAGAAACGATTTAGGCGAGAGGCAAGAGAATGACGATTTAGGCAAGAGAAGGACGATTTTAGGCAAGAGGCCAAGAGAAGGACGATTTAGGCAAGAGAAGGACGAATTTAGGCAAGAGGCAAGAGAAGGACGATTTAGGCAAGAGGCAAAGAGGGAGGACGATTTTAGGGCAAGAGAAGGACGATTTTAGGCGAGAGGCAAGAGAAGGGACGATTTAGGCAAGAGGCAAGAGAAGGACGATTTTAGGCAAGAGGCAAGAGAAGGACGATTTAGGCAAGAGGCAAGAGAAGGGACGATTTAGGCAAGAGGCAAGAGAAGGGACCGATTTAGGCAAGAGGGCAAGAGAAGGACGATTTTAGGCAAAGAGAAGGACGATTTAGGCAAGAGGCCAAGAGAAGGACGATTTAGGCAAAGAGGCAAGAGAAGGACGATTTTAGGCAAGAGGCAAGAGAAGGACGATTTAGGCAAGAGGCAAGAAGAAGGGACGATTTTAGGCAAGAGGCAAGAGAAGGGACGATTTTAGGCGAGAGGCAAGAGAAGGGACGATTTTAGGCAAGAGAAAGGACGATTTAGGCAAGAGGCAAAGAGAAGGGACGATTTAGGCAAGAGGCAAGAGAAGGGACGATTTAGGCAAGAGGCAAGAGAAGGGGCGATTTAGGCAAGAGGCAAGAGAAGGACGATTTTAGGCAAGAGAAGGGACGATTTAGGCAAGAGGCAAGAGAAGGACGATTTAGGCAAGAGAATGACGATTTTAGGCAAGAGAAGGACGACGTAGGCAAGAAAAGGACGACGTAGGCAACAGAAGGACGATTTAAGGCAAGATAAGGACAATTTAGGCCAAGATAAGGACAATTTAGGCAAGATAAGGACAATTTAGGCAAGATAAGGACAATTTTAGGCAAGATTAAGGGACAATTTAGGGCAAGATAAGGACAATTTAGGCAAGATAAGGACAATTTAGGCAAAGATAAGGACGACGTAGGCAAGAGAAGGACGACGTAGGCAAGAGAAGGACGATTTAGGGAACACAACCACGACGTATGGCAAGAGAAGGACGATTTTAGGCAAGAGAAGGACGACGTAGGCAAGAGAAGGACGAACGTAGGCAAGAGAAAGGACGACGTAGGCAAGAGAAGGGACGACCGTAAGGCAAGAGAAGGGACGATTTTAGGCAAGAGAAGGGACGATTTAGGCAAGAGAAAGGACGAACGTAGGCAAAGAGAAGGACGACGTAGGCAAGAAAAAGGACGACGTAGGCAAGAGAAGGACGATTTAGGCAAGAGAAGGACGACGTAAGGCAAGAGAAGGACAATTTAGGCAAGAGAAGGACGATTTAGGCAAGAGAAGGACGACGTAGGCAAGAGAAGGACGATTTAGGCAAGAGAAGGACGATTTAGGCAAGAGAAAGACGACGTAGGCAAGAGAAGGACGACGTAGGCAAGAGAAGGACGACGTAGGCAAGAGAAGGACGATTTAGGCAAGAGAAGGACGACGTAGGCAAGAGAAGGACGACGTAGGCAAGAGAAGGACAATTTA
>JAXRKP010000855.1:195000-205088 GCA_037039925.1 Doris montereyensis
GAGAGTTGGTATCAAGAGATTAGGGAGTTGGTATCAAGAGATTAGGGAGTTGGTATCAACAGATTCGAGAGTTGGTATCAACAGATTCGAGAATTGGTATCAAGAGATTCGAGAGTTGGTATCAAGAGATTAGGGAGTTGGTATCAACAGATTCGAGAGTTGGTATCAAGAGATTCGAGAGTTGGTATCAAGAGATTCGGGAGTTGGTATCAAGAGATTCGAGAATTGGTATCAAGAGATTCGAGAGTTGGTATCAAGAGATTCGAGAGTTGGTATCAAGAGATTCGAGAATTGGTATCAAGAGATTCAGGAGTTGGTATCATCACCCCTGTCCTCGAGACCGTTGGAGGATTCGAACACAACGGCTCGAAGCCTTGTATTCATTGGTATCATGTAATGGTTTGAGTAGCGCCAAGGCCTACCGGACATGACAGACATGGGAAATGTCGGTTACACTGAAACCAAAAAAACAACACGGACATCAACGCACATGACAGACATGGGAAATGTCGGTGACACTGAAACCAAAAAAACTCAACGCACATGACAAACTTTGATTTGATTTACCCACATCCACAACTAAGGTGATCTCGGGGTTTTGTGTAGGATTTTTTATTTATTTTACCCAGACTGCCCTGTAAACAGCCAAGGGATCTTTAACGTGCACAGAGTGTTGTGATCTGCACATGGGACCTCCTTTTTAAACGTCCAACTCCGATAGGACTAGGCATCGGTCCACCTACCACCCGGACCAGGGGGGGGGGGGGAGAGAGGGGGAGATTTTACTCGAAAAACATCGAGAAAGTTTTTTCAACCGTCGAACCCACTACCTTTTGGTTGAGAGGTCGACACCTTGCCTCTGAACTTCCGAGTCCTCTACATGGCAGACAGGGTCTACAAACAAGGGTTTTTGGGGGCGTGGTTTTACAAGCCTGTCCTGATCACACAATCGATCTTACTTCGATCACAGTATGATGTGTTTCATGTGAATACTTATTTATGTGGTATCGTTAATTTCTATTATGACGCCAAATGTCGGCCGTTGGTTTCCATCCACGCTGAAACTGAAACTGGGTGAGACCATTCTCAGCTGCTTACAAATCCACTTCTTGTTCTTCGCATCAACCAGCGAGGCAAGGGCCATTTCCAAGATGAAAGACAAGTTCGAACTCAAAGAATACTATTAAAACCCTTGAAGGAAGAAAGATGAGGCAATTACTAGGAAAAGACAGAATGAGAAGAGAAAAAAACACCACAACTTGAACACCATTAACTGGGACTGAAACCGCATCAACTTCCGCGTCGGCAACCATCGCCTCGCAATGACAAGAGGGGGGGGGGGGGGGGGGGGGGGACTACACTACCAGTACCAACCAACCAACCAACCAACCAAGCTAACTGCTTAAAAGCTGGTGTGGTTAGCTTAGTTGGAAGTGCGCTCCCTTTTCACTTTTCATGGCGACGCGGAGGTCACGGGTTCAAATCCCCATAATAATGTTGTCTATTCCTTGCCTTTATCTTGTCTTTGTCCTCAAAGGCAAGCGTGTTTTGTTAACGTCATTATCCTTCACTGTTCTTCCCAACGACGTGCATCAGTGCATCAAGTGTTGTCATTGTGGCTTGGGGCCTAGTGCTGAAAGACAGCTACGCCCATTGGCGTAGGGCCTAGTGCTGAAAGACACCTACGTCCATTAGCATAGGGCCTAGTGCTAAAAGACAGCTACGCCAATTGACCTGAAACTGAGACGCTTCACCTCGGACTTGAACGTGACAGGAAGACGCGCACTTGAAATAACGTCAATTCCAGCAATCCACTTGACCTCCCCCCGCCCCCCACACACAGACACACACACAGCAAAACATGTACCACATGATCTTAACCGCATAGAAGAACAATACTTGTGTTCCTTCTATTCTAAAGTTCTCATTTCCAATTGTTTTTAGACGCGTCTCAACCGTTGCTCACACTTGTACATACTTCATCTAACAACTTAATATTAATATATTTTGCCGCAGAGCAATTTTCTATGCTTCGCTCTACTCTTTAGTTTTTTTTGTAAAAACGCAACATATGAAGCTCAGATAACGACTGGATAATATATTTATGGATCTCTACATAGATGCTCAAGTTCACCAAGACAATGTCTTTGAAAGCAGCTGGTTCTCTTTTGTAACAATGCACACACATACATTGTCTTTGAAAGCAGCTGGTTCCCTTTTATAACAATACACACAGACATTGTCTTTGAAAGCAGCTGGTTCCCTTTTATAACAATACACACAGACATTGTCTTTGAAAGCAGCTGGTTCCCTTTTATAACCATACACATACAGACATTGTCTTTGAAAGCAGCTGGTTCCCTTTTGTAACAATACACACAGACATTGTCTTTGAAAGCAGCTGGTTCCCTTTTATAACAATACACACAGACATTGTCTTTGAAAGCAGCTGGTTCCCTTTTATAACAATACACACAGACATTGTCTTTGAAAGCAGCTGGTTCCCTTTTATAACAATACACACATACATTGTCTTTGAAAGCAGCTGGTCCCCTTTTGTAACAATACACACACAGACATTGTCTTTGAAAGCAGCTGGTTCCCTTTTGTAACAATACAAACACAGACATTATCTTTGAAAGCAGCTGGTTCCCTTTTATAACCATACACACACAGACATTGTCTTTGAAAGCAGCTGGTTCCCTTTTATAACAATACACACACAGACATTGTCTTTGAAAGCAGCTGGTTCCCTTTTATAACCATACACACACAGACATTGTCTTTGAAAGCAGCTGGTTCCCTTTTATAACCATACACACATACATTGTCTTTGAAAGCAGCTGGTCCCCTTTTATAACCATACACACACACAGGCATTGTCTTTGAAAGCAGCTGGTCCCCTTTTATAACCATACACACACACAGACATTGTCTTTGAAAGCAGCTGGTTCCCTTTTATAACAATACACACACAGACATTGTCTTTTAAAGCAGCTGGTTCCCTTTTATAACAACACACACACAGGCATTGTCTTTGAAAGCAGCTGGTCCCCTTTTATAACCATACACACACAGACATTGTCTTTGAAAGCAGCTGGTTCCCTTTTATAACAATACACACACAGACATTGTCTTTGAAAGCAGCTGGTTCCCTTTTATAACCATACACACACAGACATTGTCTTTGAAAGCAGCTGGTTCCCTTTTATAACCATACACACACAGACATTGTCTTTGAAAGCAGCTGGTTCCCTTTTATAACAATACACACAGACATTGTCTTTGAAAGCAGCTGGTTCCCTTTTATAACCATACACACACAGACATTGTCTTTGAAAGCAGCTGGTTCCCTTTTATAACACTACACACAGACATTGTCTTTGAAAGCAGCTGGTTCCCTTTTATAACCATACACACACACAGACATTGTCTTTGAAAGCAGCTGGTTCCCTTTTATAACAATACACACAGACATTGTCTTTGAAAGCAGCTGGTTCCCTTTTATAACCATACACACAGACATTGTCTTTGAAAGCAGCTGGTTCCCTTTTATAACCATACACACACACAGGCATTGTCTTTGAAAGCAGCTGGTTCCCTTTTATAACAATACACACAGACGTTGTCTTTGAAAGCAGCTGGTTCCCTTTTATAACAATACACACACAGAGACATTGTCTTTGAAAGCAGCTGGTTCCCTTTTATAACCATACACACACAGACATTGTCTTTGAAAGCAGCTGGTTCCCTTTTATAACCATACACACACAGACATTGTCTTTGAAAGCAGCTGGTTCCCTTTTATAACCATACAAACACAGACATTGTCTTTGAAAGCAGCTGGTTCCCTTTTATAACAATACACACACAGACATTGTCTTTGAAAGCAGCTGGTTCCCTTTTATAACCATACACACACAGACATTGTCTTTGAAAGCAGCTGGTTCCCTTTTATAACCATACACACACAGACATTGTCTTTGAAAGCAGCTGGTTCCCTTTTATAACAATACACACACAGACATTGTCTTTGAAAGCAGCTGGTTCCCTTTTATAACCAAACTTATTTTCTCTTTGACATTATTACATTCTTTACATTTGGAACAAGCAATTGTAGTACCATTGCCACTTTGGTAGCATGATACTTTCATATTAGATAGAGGCTTTAGAAGATAGTATTTTATTTAACAAAGGGGGATGTCCTGTTAACAAGCGTTGTGAGTTTGTCATCCCTCACAACCACACTACTTCAAAACCCATGACTGGCCTCAGCGTTTTTTCCCCAACCTTGTATCCTTAGGAAAGGTACTGCACTCTGCTTTCCTCACACACGATTCGGACGTGAATGAGTACCCAGCTATAAGTAGAGAAAGATATTCTCAATGGATAAGTACAAAGTGCCTAACAGACTGCTGTATTGTAATAGGCTCCCCTAGGAGATGAGACGGGACTTTGAATTAAATGGTCTGTTGTGGGATAAACCATGAACGTGTGCAGGGATGCGGACTATAAATCTGTCTTTTATCGTTATCGAGCAAGTCATACATAAAATCTTCATCGTTCGTGTTGTTATAGTTTGTTTTTTTTTCATGTTATCCGGGCAATGTGTTTTGCCGATAACTTGAGTTCAAGTTTTGTGCAGTTCTTTTTTAAAAATCATGTTGCAATCATGTATAGATTTATGTATAATTTTTTCAAACTTTTTTTTTAGCTCAAAACAAATAAGTTTTCTTCATAACATTTGTAAAAACAAGACGTGATCACAACACCTCAATATTACAACATGGCTTACAGGACGTGATCACAACACCTCAATATTACAACATGGCTTACAGGATGTGATCACAACACCTCAATATTACAACATAGCTTACAGGACGTGATCACAACACCTCAATATTACAACATGGCTTACAGGATGTGATCACAACACCTCAATATTACAACATAGCTTACAGGACGTGATCACAACACCTCAATATTACAACATGGCTTACAGGATGTGATCACAACACCTCAATATTACAACATGGCTTACAGGACGTGATCACAACACCTCAATATTACAACATGGCTTACAGGATGTGATCACAACACCTCAATATTACAACATGGCTTACAGGACGTGATCACAACACCTCAATATTACAACATGGCTTACAGGACGTGATCACAACACCTCAATATTACAACATAGCTTACAGGACGTAATCACAACACCTCAATATTACAACATGGCTTACAGGACGTAATCACAACACCTCAATATTACAACATGGCTTACAGGACGTAATCACAACACCTCAATATTACAACATGGCTTACAGGACGTAATCACAACACCTCAATATTACAACATGGCTTACAGGATGTAATCACAACACCTCAATATTACAACATGGCTTACAGTACAGGACGTAATCACAACACCTCAATATTACAACATAGCTTACAGGACGTAATCACAACACCTCAATATTACAACATGGCTTACAGTACAGGACGTAATCACAACACCTCAATATTACAACATAGCTTACAGGACGTAATCACAACACCTCAATATTACAACATGGCTTACAGTACAGGACGTAATCACAACACCTCAATATTACAACATAGCTTACAGGACGTAATCACAACACCTCAATATTACAACATGGCTTACAGTACAGGATGTAATCACAACATCTCAATATTACAACATGGCTTACAGTACAGGACGTAATCACAACACCTCAATATTACAACATAGCTTACAGGACGTAATCACAACACCTCAATATTACAACATGGCTTACAGTACAGGACGTAATCACAACACCTCAATATTACAACATAGCTTACAGGACGTAATCACAACACCTCAATATTACAACATAGCTTACAGGACGTAATCACAACACCTCAATATTATAACATGGCTTACAGTACAGGACGTAATCACAACACCTCAATATTACAACATAGCTTACAGGACGTAATCACAACACCTCAATATTACAACATAGCTTACAGGACGTAATCACAACACCTCAATATTAGAACATGGCTTACAGTACAGGACGTAATCACAACACCTCAATATTACAACATAGCTTACAGGACGTAATCACAACACCTCAATATTACAACATGGCTTACAGTACAGGACGTAATCACAACACCTCAATATTACAACATGGCTTACAGTACAGGACGTAATCACAACACCTCAATATTACAACATAGCTTACAGGACGTAATCACAACACCTCAATATTACAACATGGCTTACAGTACAGGACGTAATCACAACACCTCAATATTACAACATAGCTTACAGGACGTAATCACAACACCTCAATATTACAACATAGCTTACAGGACGTAATCACAACACCTCAATATTACAACATGGCTTACAGTACAGGACGTAATCACAACACCTCAATATTACAACATAGCTTACAGGACGTAATCACAACACCTCAATATTACAACATAGCTTACAGGACGTAATCACAACACCTCAATATTACAACATGGCTTACAGGACGTGATCACAACGCCTCAATATTACAACATGGCTTACAGGATGTGATCACAACACCTCAATATTACAACATAGCTTACAGGACGTAATCACAACACCTCAATATTACAACATAGCTTACAGGATGTGATCACAACGCCTCAATATTACAACATAGCTTACAGGACGTAATCACAACACCTCAATATTACAACATAGCTTACAGGACGTAATCACAACACCTCAATATTACAACATACCTTACAGGACGTAATCACAACACCTCAATATTACAACATGGCTTACAGGATGTGATCACAACGCCTCAATATTACAACATGGCTTACAGGATGTGATCACAACGCCTCAATATTACAACATGGCTTACAGGACGTAATCACAACACCTCAATATTACAACATGGCTTACAGGACGTAATCACAACACCTCAATATTACAACATAGCTTACAGGACGTAATCACAACACCTCAATATTACAACATGGCTTACAGGATGTGATCACAACGCCTCAATATTACAACATGGCTTACAGGATGTGATCACAACGCCTCAATATTACAACATGGCTTACAGGATGTGATCACAACGCCTCAATATTACAACATGGCTTACAGGATGTGATCACAACACCTCAATATTACAACATGGCTTACAGGATGTGATCACAACACCTCAATATTACAACATGGCTTACAGGATGTGATCACAACGCCTCAATATTACAACATGGCTTACAGGATGTGATCACAACACCTCAATATTACAACATGGCTTACAGGATGTGATCACAACGCCTCAATATTACAACATGGCTTACAGGATGTGATCACAACACCTCAATATTACAACATAGCTTACAGGACGTGATCACAACACCTCAATATTACAACATGGCTTACAGGATGTGATCACAACACCTCAATATTACAACATGGCTTACAGGATGTGATCACAACGCCTCAATATTACAACATGGCTTACAGGATGTGATCACAACACCTCAATATTACAACATAGCTTACAGGACGTGATCACAACACCTCAATATTACAACATGGCTTACAGGATGTGATCACAACACCTCAATATTACAACATGGCTTACAGGATGTGATCATAACACCTCAATATTACAACATGGCTTACAGGATGTGATCACAACACCTCAATATTACAACATGGCTTACAGGACGTGATCACAACGCCTCAATATTACAGCCTGAGTTTGCCTTTTATATCATTCTCAAAGGCAAATTCAAACCTTTTTTTTTAAAGGCAACAGTTTCAATTTCTTTGTCTTCATCAGATTTAAACTAAAACGTTTTATTCTTCAGCAGCAAGTACACTACAATGTCATAAGTTTGCTAAAATTAAACCAAGCGTTGCAATAAAGCAATTACAAGAAGTTGTATTATATTGATCTTAAAAACGGTTTCATTGATATCTTCCAGATGCCATGAAAAAGACAGTGAACGCTTTTCAAACTTGGTATGTAGGCCTACTGTGTATTTTTGAATATGTGTTTTTATAAACATCATCTGTGAAATATATAGTTTCATGAAGGTCTTTTTGTTGTTTTTCCTTAAACTTGAACAATCACAAAAAAGTAGCCATATTGTGACATGAGGTTATAGGTCAGTGAGCAAAATTTGAACATGAAACAAGATACCCCGAAAAAAAGCTGCCCATATCAAGTGAAATTGACTTTAGTTGCTGGTTACAGTTGTGATCACATGATGAGAGTACAAATCATTCACTACATGAATCTACATACATGTATATATGTATATATATATATATATATATATATATATATATATATATATATATATATATATATATATATATATATATATATATATATATATATATATATATATATATGTCTGAGTTGGTCCTTGTTTGTTCATCAAAGGCCCTGTTGCCAGGCAATAGTAACCATATTTTGCATATATATGTAAGTTCTAAATGATCCCAAGATTGTTTTCATGTGGGGAGTTCTTCGACCACAAGTGACGTTTAATTACTGAAAATGTCATTGTGTCCCCACTTATTGAGTAGAATATTCATTGTCGCCATTTCAAACAGCTTATAATATAAGTAAAAAGTTGGCATAGAGGATAGTACCTTCACGCCTACCACCGTTACTCAGCGTTGAAGCGTATTTGTATCACTTGAGGTGTAACATGCTCGTAGTATATAACTGGCAACTTCCAATCCACTGTTCCTTTCTTCTTAACACATTAGTAGACTGTTCACACTGCCTCCTGTTTAATCTCAAAACAAGCATGATACAACATCCCAATTGATATCAAGTACGGATAGTAGATCAAACCAGTACTCGATACTGATGTTACGTGGGTAGGCATGTGCTGAATGAAAATTGTACTCATACACAGGGAAACAATGAAATTTTCCGTTTAATAAAATAAAAAGTAGTAAAAAAAAATCCTCATATATATATGAAAACGACCTTCGGATCATCTAGAACCTACCATGCAAACTATGGTTATCACATACACGTAGTGCCCTGGCAACAGAGCCTTTGACGCACAAAGAACAACCAACTCAAATTTATATTAATAATATAGAAATATCAATTTTACCAAGAAGCCATTTTCATCCTTGTCTTAAGAGTTGAGTCAGGACCTGTACGTGTATGACATACAATTAAATAGGATAATACACTATTCATAAACTCAGTGGCATTGATGGCAGAGTGGTTAGGCTATCAGATTTGGGATCATGAGGCTCCGGGTACGAATCCCAGCAAAATTAAGCCTAACATTGCGTTCCTTTTATAAATCTAAAACACTTAACACACATATTCTCCACTCGGCTCAAGTGCAAATGGGTACAAGCGGTAAGCTTGGGAGTAAAAACATGCATCAAGACTAGTATCCTGTCAAGAGGGTGATAATCATCACCTGCTGTCCTGCTTCACTATAGAAACCAGGAAAAGCCCTGGCTCTATGGGCCATAATGGCCTTGTAAGAACTTTTAGATACACTGTAAACTTCCAGATTCATTTTGTTGATACATGCTAGACTGTGTGGAAAAAAACATAATTTTTTATTCCAAACAATGGCTTCAGAAAGTCACTGTGCACTATGTTACCTGAGACAAGTTTTAATACAGAATACAGGAGGAAAATATGAATGACAATCATACACAACGTTGAAAGTGACCCCCTTCAGCATCAATATGGGACAAACCTCCCATATGATATGTACCATAAAAACCACTTTCCTTTCACCAGCATCAATATGGGACAAACCTCCCATATGATATATGTACCATAAAAACCACTTTCCTTTCACCAGCATCAATATAGGACAAACCTCCCATATGATATGTACCATAAAAACCACTTTCCTTTCACCAGCATCAATATAGGACAAACCTCCCATATGATATGTACCATAAAAACCACTTTCCTTTCACCAGCATCAATATGGGACAAATCTCCCATATGATATATACCATAAAAACCACTTTCCTTTCACCTTCGTAATCATAATCAAAATTATTTTTTTTTTAAAGTCCTTCA
>JAXRKP010000856.1:5000-30000 GCA_037039925.1 Doris montereyensis
AATCACAAGTACACTGTACATATAACGGTTTACTTTGTACACTACCATCATAGAATCACACTCACACTGTACATATAACGTTTTACTTGGTAAACTACCATCATAGAATCACACTTACACTGTACATATAACGTTTTACTTGGTACACTACCATCATAAAATCACACTTACACAGTAGATATAATATTTTACTTTGTACACTACCATCATAGAATCACACGTACACTGTAGATATAACGGTTTACTTTGTACACTACCATCATAGAATCACACTCACACTGTACATATAATGTTTTACTTTGTACACCACTATCATAGAATCACACTTACATTGTAGATATAACGTTTTACTTTGTACACTACCATGATAGAATCACACTCACACAGTAGATATAACGTTTTACTTTGTACACCACCATCATAGAATCACACTCACACTGTAGATGTAACGTTTTACTTTGTACACTACCATCATAGAATCACACTTACACTGTAGATATAACGTTTTACTTTGTACACTACCATCATAGAATCACACTTACATTGTAGATATAACGTTTTACTTTGTACACTACCATCATAGAATCACACTTACACTGTAGATGTAACGTTTTACTTTGTACACTACCATCATAGAATCACACTTACATTGTAGATATAACGCTTTACTTTGTACACTACCATGATAGAATCACACTCACACAGTCGATATAATGTTTTACTTTGTACACTACCATCATAGAATCACAGGTACACAGTAGATATAACGTTATACTTTGTACACTACCATCATAAAATCACACTCACACAGTAGATATAATGTTTTACTTTGTACAACACCATCATAGAATCACACTCACACAGTCGATATAATATGTTACTTTGTACAACACCATCATAGAATCACACTCACACAGTAGATATAATATTTTACTTTGTACAACACCATCATAGAATCACACTCACACAGTAGATATAATGTTTTACTGTCCCCTCTGCCCTCCACGCGGACGACCACCATCATAGAATCACACTCAGACAGTAGATATAATGTTTTACTGTGTACAACACCATCATAGAATCACACTCACACCGTAGATATAATAGTTTATTTTGTACAACACCATCATAGAATGACACTTACACTGTAGATATAATAGTTTATTTTGTACAACACCATCATAGAATCACACTCACACAATAGATATAATAGTTTACTTTGTACACTACCATCATAAAATCACACTCACACAGTAGATATAATATTTTACTTTGTACACTACCATCATAGAATCACACTCGCACAGTAGACATAATATTTTACTTTGTACAGCACCATCATAGAATCACACTCACACAGTAGATATAATAGTTTACTTTGTACAACACCATCATAGAATCACACTCACACAGTAGATATAATAGTTTACTTTGTACAACACCATCATAGAATCACACTCACACAGTAGATATAATAGTTTACTATGTACACTACCATCATAGAATCACACTTACGCTGTAGATATAACGTTTTACTTTGTACACTACCATGATAGAATCACACTTACACTGTATATATAACGTTTTACTTTGTACACTACCATGATAGAATCACACGTACACATTAGATATAACGTTTTACTGTGTACACTACCATCATAGAATCACACTCACAGTATGATAATATTTTACTTTGTACAACACCATCATAGAATCACACTCCCATAGTAGATATAATTCTTTTTCCTTATACAAACATTATCCTTAGAATCACACTCACACAGAAGATATAACGTTTTATTTTGTACAACTACCATCATAGGAATCACACTCACACAATAGATATAATAGTTTACTTTGTACACTACCATCATAAAAATCCACCTCCACACAGTAGATATAATATTTTTGCTTTGTACACTACCATCATACAATCACACTCACACAGTAGATATATGTTTTACTTGTACACACCATCATACAATCACACTCACACAGTAGATATAATAGTTTACTTTGTACAACACCATCATACAATCACACTCACACAGTAGATATAATAGTTTACTTTGTACACTACCATCATAGAATCACACTCACACAGTAGATATAATAATTTACTTTGTACAACACCATGTCACATAAACACCATCATAGAATCACACAGTAGATATAATAGTTTACTATGTACAACATCATCATAGAATCACACTTACACTGAAGATATAACGTTTTACTGTTTACCATCATAAAATCACACTCACACAGTAGATATAATGTTTTACTTGTACACACCATCATAGAATCACACTCACATAGTAGATATAATTTTTTCCTTTGTACAACACCATCATAGAATCACACTCACACATTAGATATAACGGTTTACTTTGTACAACACCATCATATAATGACACTTACACTGTAGATATAATGTTTTACTTTGTACACTACCATCATAGAATCACACTCACACAGTAGATATAATGTTTTACTTTGTACACAACCATCATAGAATCACACTCACACAGTAGATATAGTGTTTTACTTTGTACACTACCATCATACAATCACACTTACACTGTAGATATAGTGTTTCACTTTGTACACTATCATCATAGAATCACACTCACACTGTAGATATAATGTTTTACTTTTGTACACTACCATCATACAATCACACTTACACTGTAGATAGATGTTTTACTTGTACACTACCATCATAGAATCACACGTACACAGTAGATTGTAACGTTTTTTACTTTGTACGCTACCATGATAGAATCACACTCACACAGTAGATATAACGTTTTACTCTTGTACACTACCATCATAGAATCACACCTACACAGTAGATATAGTGTTTTACTTTGTACACTATCATCATAGAATCACACGTACACAGTAGATATAATGTTTTACTTTGTACACTACCATCATAAATCACACTCACATTAGATATAATGTTTTACTTTGTACAACACCATCATATAATGACACTTACACAGTAGATATAATGTTTTACTTTGTACACTACCATGATAGAATCACACTCACACAGTAGATATAATGTTTTACTTTGTACACAACCACCATAGAATCACACTTACACTGTAGATATAATGTTTTACTTTGTACACTACCATCATAGAATCACAAGTACACTGTAGATATAGTGTTTTACTTTGTACACTACCATGATAGAATAACTCACACTGTAGATATAATGTTTTACTTTGTACTACCATCATGGGAATGACACTCACACTGTAGATATAATGTTTTACTTTGTACACTACCATCATAGAATCACTCACATTGTAGTGTTTTACTTTGTACGCTACCATGATAGAATCACAACACAGTAGATATAACGTTTTACTTTGTACACTACCATCATAGAATCACACTACCATCATAAAATCATCATAGAATCACACTAGTAGATATAATGTTTACTTTGTACCTACCATTATAGAATCACACTCACACAGTAGATATATAATATTTTACTTTTGTACAACTACCATCATAGAATCACACTTGTACACAGTAGATATAATATTTTACTTTGTACACTACCATGATAGAATCACACGTACACAATAGATATAATGTTTTACTTTGTACAACACCATCATAGAATCACACTTACACAGTCGATATAATATTTTCCTTTGTACACTACCATCATAGAATCACACTACACAGTAGATATAACGTTTTACTTTGTACACTATCATCATAGAATCACACTCACACAGTAGATATAGTGTTTTACTTTGTACACTACCACCATAGAATCACTCACACTGTAGATATAACCTTCTACTTTATACACTACCATCATAAAATCACACTCATAGTAGATATAATGTTTACTTTGTACAACACCATCATTGAATCACACTGCACAGTAGATATAATATTTTACTTTGTACAACACCATCATTGAATCACACTCACACAGTAGATATAATAGTTTACTTTGTACAACACCATCATTGATCACACTCACACAGTAGATATAATATTTTACTTTGTACAACACCATCATTGAATCACACTCACACAGTCGTGATATAATATTTTACTTGTACAAACCATCATAGAATCACACTCACACAGTAGATATAATAGTTTATTTTGTACAACACCATCATAGAATCACACTCACACAGTAGATATAATAGTTTACTTTGTACACTGCCATCATAGAATCACACTCACACAGTAGATATAATATTCTACTTTATACACTACCATCATAGAATCCTCACACAGTAGATATAATGTTTTACTTTGTACAACACCATCATAGAATCACACTCACACAGTCGATATAATATTTTACTTGTACAACTACCATCATAGAATCACACTCACACAGTAGATATAATAGTTTACTTTGAACAACACCATCATAGAATCACACTCACACAGTAGATATAATATTTTACTTTGTACACTATCATCATAGAATCACACTTACACAGTAGATATAATAGTTTTACTTTGTACAACACCATCATTGAATCACACTCACACAGTAGATATAATAGTTTACTTTGTACAACACCATCATAGAATCACACTCACACTAGTAGATATAATAGTTTACTATGTACACTACCATCATAGAATCACACTCACACAGTAGATACAATAGTTTACTTTGTACAACACCATCATAGAATCACACTCACACAGTAGATACAATAGTTTATTTTGTACAACATCATCATAGAATCACACTTACACTGTAGATATAACGTTTTACTTTGTACACTACCATCATAGAATCACACTCACACAGTAGATATAATGTTTTACTTTGTACAAGACCATCATAGAATCACACTCACATAGTAGATATAATTTTTTTTACTTTGTACAACACCATCATAAAATCACACTCACACAGTAGATATAATATTTTACTTTGTACACTACCATCATAGAATCACACTCACACAGTAGATATAACGTTTTTTTGTACACTACCATCATAGAATCACACTTACATAGTAGATATAATTTTTTTACTTTGTACACTACCATGATAGAATCACATTCACACAGTAGATATAATATTTTACTTTGTACACTACCATCATAGAATCACACGTCACACAGTAGATATAACGTTTTACTTTGTACACTACCATCATAGAATCACACTTACACTGTAGATATAATGTTTTACTTTGTACACTACCATGATAGAATCACATTCACACAGTAGATATAATGTTTTACTTTGTACACTACCATGATAGAATCACACGTACACAGTAGATATAGTGTTTTACTTTGTACACTACCATCATAGAATCACACTCACACAGTAGATATAATGTTTTACTTTGTACACTACCATTATAAATCACACTCACACAGTAGATATAATGTTTTACTTTGTACACTACCATCATAGAATCACACTTACACAGTAGATATAACGTTTTACTTTGTACACTACCATGATAGAATCACACGTACACAGTAGATATAATATTTTACTTTGTACAACACCATCATAGAATCACACTTACACTGTAGATATAATGTTTTACTTTGTACAACTACCATCATAGAATCACACTTACACTGTAGATATAACGTTTCACTTTGTACAACACCATCATAGAATCACAACTCACACAGTAGATATAATATTTTACTTTGTACAACACCATCATAGAATCAAACTCACACAGTAGATATAATATTTTATTTGTACAACACCATCATAGAATTACACTCACACAGTCGATATAATATTTTTTACTTTGTACAACACCATCATAGAATCACACTCACACAGTAGATATAATATTTTACTTTGTACAACACCATCATAGAATCACACTCACACAGTAGATATAATGTTTTACTTTGTACAACACCATCATAGAATCACACTCACACAGTAGATATAACATTTTACTTTGTACAACACCATCATAGAATCACACTCCACACTGTAGATATAATGTTTTATTTTGTACAACACCATCATAGAATCACACTCACACAGTAGATATAATAGTTTACTTTGTGCAACACCATCATAGAATCACACTCACACAGTAGATATAATAGTTTATTTTGTACAACAACATAGACCATCATAGATATAAATACAACACATCTCACTCACACCGTAGATATAATGTTTTACTTTGTACAAGACCATCATAGAATCACACTCACATAGTAGATATAATTTTTTTACTTTGTGCAACACCATCATAAAATCACACTCACACAGTAGATATAATATTTTACTTTGTACACTACCATCATAGAATCACACTCAATAGAAGATATAACGTTTTACTTTGTACACTACCATCATAGAATCACACTTACACTGTAGATATAACATTTTACTTTGTACACTACCATCATAGACTCACACTCACACAGTAGATCTAACGTTTTACTTTGTACAACACCATCATAGAATCACACTCACACAGAAGATATAACGTTTTACTTTGTACACTACCATCATAGAATCACTTACACTGTAGATATAATATTTTACTTTGTACACTACCATCATAGAATCACACTCACACAGTAGATATAATAGTTTACTTTGTACAACACCATCATAGACTCACATTCACACAGTAGATATAATGTTTTACTTTGTACAACACCATCATAGAATCACACTCACACAGTAGATATAATATTTTACTTTGTACAACACCATCATAGAATGACACTTATACAGTAGATGAACATAGACATACCCGTCAAACAAATATATGTTTAAAGCACCTACCTATCCATCCTATAGTGCTTACCTTGGCGAGTTCCAATTCAAATTCCACAATGTTCCATGCTTCCTCCATGACAGTTGTTTCATTTCCGGCACCCATCAGCTGTGCAAATTTGTAAATTTTTCTCTGGTAGTCCATGAGAAAAGAATTATTTCGGGGATTTGATCGGAGTTCTATAAAATTCAAGACAGAGCCAAGCACACCCGTCTGAGGAAGTAAGCAAACAATTTTCCTTTCAGTCCATGTAGATAAACTAGGTTATACCATACATGGAGACTTTTTAACCATTGAACTAGATTCTAGATTTACACATTTCTTTAGAGCTCTAGACTCTGTCGTTTCTTCGTTGCACACTCTACCATGGTCGGTATACCGAAGATAAGCCCCATCCATCTCAATACGACCGGGGTAATTATACACATGACCACTTCTAACCCTCACCTAGATACAACCGGGATAATTATACACAAGACTGCTTCCAATCCTCACCTCAAGACGACCGGGGTAATTATACACAAAACAACTTCTAATCCTCACATTAATACGACCGGGTAATTACACAAGACCATTTCCAATCCTCACCTCAATACGACCTGGGTAATTATATTATACACAAGACCACTTCCAATCCTCACCTCAATACGACCGGGGTAATTATACACAAGACCACTTCTAACCCTCACCTCAATACGACCGGGGTAATTATACACAAGTCCACTTCCAATCCTCACCTCAATACGACCGGGGTAATTATACACAAGACCACTTCCAATCCTCACCTCAATACGACCGGGGTAATTATACACAAGTCCACCTCTAACCCTCACCTCAATACGACCAGGGTAATTATACACAAGACCACTTCCAATCCTCACCTCAATACGACCAGGGTAATTATACACAAGACCACTTCCAACCCTCACCTCAATACGACCGGGGTAATTATACACAAGATCACTTCCAACCCTCACCTAAATACGACCGGGGTAATTATACACACGACCACTTTTAACCCACACTTCAATACGACCTGGTTATTTATACACAAGACCATTTCCAATCGTCACCTCAATAGGACCGGGGTAATTATACACAATACCACTTCCAACCATCACCTCAATACGACCGGGGTAATTGTACACGACCACTTCCAACCCTCACCTCAATAAGACTGTGGTAATTATGCACAAGAACACCCCACCACCTCAACCTCAACACAAAGGTGGTAGCAATACACAAGACAATCTATCACATTCACATAAATACAATCGTTGTAGCTATACACAAGAACACATTTCACCTCTATCTCTCAACACAATCGTGGTAGCTACACTCACAAAGACATTACACCTCTAGCTCTCAAATACAACCGTGGTAGCCATACACAATAAACAATCTTTCACCTCTAACTGTTAACACAACCGTGGTTGCTATACACAAGAATACCTTTCCCTTCTACCTGTAAACATAACCGTGGTTGCTATACACAAGAACACCTTTCATTTCTACCTGTAAACATAACCGTGTTTGCTATACACAAGAATACCTTCCCTTCTACCTGTAAACACAAACGTGGTTGCTATACACAAGAATACCTTCCACCTCTAACTTTCAATACAACACTGGCTGATATAGACACAAAGACATCCCATTTCTACCTCTAAACACAACAGTGGTAGCTATACACAAGAATATACTTTTCAGCTCTAAACACAACAGTGGTAGCTATACCCAAGACTATACTTCCACCTCTAAACACAACAGTTGTAGCCATACCCAAGACTATACTTCCCAGCTTTAAACACAACCGAGATAAATAAACACAAGACTAGGTCCCATCTCTACCTCTAAATACAACCATGGTGAATATACACAAAGTCTAGTTCCCACTTCTACCTATCAACACAACCATGATAGCTATACATAATATCATATTCCAACTCTACTTATCAACACAACCATGATAGCTATACATAATATCATATTCCAACTCTTCCTATCAACACAACCATGATAGCTATACATAAGATCATATTCAAACTCTACCTATCAACACAAACATGATAGCTATACATATTATCATATTCAAACTCTTCCTATCAACATAACCATGATAGCTATACATAATATCATATTCCAACCTTTCCTATCAACACAACCATGATAGCTATACATAAGATAATATTCCAACTCTTCCTATCAACACAACCATAATAGATATACATAGGATCATGTTCCAACTCTTCCTATCAACACAACCATGATAGCTATACATAAGATCATATTCCAACTCTTCCTATCAACACAACCATGATAGATATACATAAGATCATATTCCAACTCTTCCTATCAACACAACCATGATAGCTATACATAAGATCATATTCCAACTCTTCCTATCAACACAACCATGATAGCTATACATAAGATCATATTCCAACTGTTCTTTTCAACACAACCATAATAGCTATACATAAGATCATATTCCAACTCTTCCTATCAACACAACCATGATAGCTATACATTAGAAGATCATATTCCAGCTCTTCCTATCAACACAACCATGATAGCTATAATGAGACCACCTTTTACCTCTACGTCTAAACACAACCGTTGTAGCTATAAATAAAACAACATTCCACCTTCTACGTCTAAACACAACCGTTGTAGCTATACCCCCTTTCACCTCTACGTCTAAACACAACATATCATTAGACCACGTTTCACCTCTACCTCTAAACACAACCGTTGTATCTATACCTTAGACCACCTTTCACCTCTACCTCTCAACACAACCGTTGTAGCTATTCCTTAGACCACTTTTCACCTCTACGTCTAAACACAACCGTTGTTTCTATACCTTAGACCACCTCTACGTCTAAACACTCTAAACACAACCGTTGTAGTTATACCTTAGACCACCTTTCACCTCTACCTCTCAACAGTTATGGCTACAACCTTTCACCTATACCTCTAAACACAACCGTTGTAGCTATACCTTAGACCACCTTTCACCTCTACCTCTAAACACAACCGTTGTAGCTATACCTTAGACCACCTTTCACCTCTACGTCTAAACACAACCGTTGTAGTTATACCTTAGACCACATTTCACCTCTACGTCTAAACACAACCGTTGTGTCTATAACTTAGACCACCTTTCTCTACGTCTAAACACAACCGTTGTAGCTATACCTTAGACCACCTTTCACCTCTACATCTAAACACAACCATTGTAGCTATACTTTAGACCACCTTTCACCTCTACATCTAAACACAACCGTTGTAGCTATACCTTAGACCACCTTTCACCTCTACATCTAAACACAACCGTTGTGCTATACCTTAGACCACCTTTCACCTCTACGTCTAAACACAACCGTTGTAGCTATGCCTTAGACCACCTTTCACTCTCTACGTCTAAACACAACCGTTGTAGCTATACCTTACACAACCTTTCACCTCTACGTCTAAACACAACCGTTGTAGTTATACCTTAGACCACCTTTCACCTCTACGTCTCTACGTTGTAGTTATACCTTACACAACCTTTCACCTCTACGTCTAAACACAACCGTTGTAGCTATACCTTACACAACCTTTCACCTCTACGTCTAAACACAACCGTTGTAGCTATACCTTACATAACCTTTTCACCTCTACATCTAAACCTATCGTTGTAGCTATACCTTTACAACCGTTGTAGCTTCTTGAACACCTTTCACCTCTACGTCTAAACACAACCGTTGTGTCTACTACCCTTTCACCTCTACATCTAAACACAACCGTTGTAGCTATACACCTTTCACCTCTACGTCTAAACACACCGTTGTAGCTATACCTTAGACCACCTTTCACCTCTACGTCTAAACACACCGTTGTGTCTATACCTTAGACCACCTTTCACCTCTACATCTAAACACAACCGTTGTAGCTATACCTTAGACCACTTTCACCTCTTCATCTAAACACACCGTTGTGTCTATACCTTACCTTTCACCTCTACATCTAAACACAACCGTTGTAGCTATACCTTAGACCACCTTTCACCTCTACATCTAAACACAACCGTTGTAGTCTATACTTTCTAGACCACCTTTCACCTCTACATCTAAACACACCGTTGTGTATATACCTTAGACCACCTTTCACCTCTACGTCTAAACACAACCGTTGTAGATATACTTAGACCACCTTTCACCTCTACGTCTAAACACAACCGTTGTAGCTATACCTTAGACCACCTTTCACCTCTACGTCTAAACCTACAACCGTTGTAGCTATACCTTAGACAACCTTTCACCTCTACGTCTAAACACAACCGTTGTAGCTATACTTAGACCACCTTTCACCTCTACGTCTAAACACAACCGTTGTAGCTATGCACCTTAGACCACCTTTCACCTCTACGTCTAAAATAAACTGTTGTAGCTATACCTTAGACCACCTATCACCTCTACGTTAAACACAACCATAGTAGCTATACCTAAGAACGATTTTTACATATACATTTAAACACAACCGTTGTAGTCTATACATAAGACCACATTTCATCTCTACGTCTAAACAAAACCGTGGTAGCTATACCTTAGACCACCTTTCACCTCTACGTCTGAACACAACCGTGTAGTAGCTACATCTACCTTAGACCACCATTCACCTCTACGTCTAAACACAACTGTAGTAGCTATACGTAAGAACACCTTTACATATGACCTTTGAACACAACCGTTGTAGCTATACCTAAGACCACATTTCACCTCTACGTCTAAACACAACCGTGATAGCTATGCCTAAGACTTCACATTTCACCTCTACCTCTAAACACAACCGTTGTAGCTATACCTAAGAACACATTTCACCTCTACCTCTAAACACAACCGTTGTAGCTATACGTAAGACCACATTTTACCTTTACTACCTCTAAACACAACCGTTGTAGCTATACGTAAGACCACATTTCACCTCTACCTCTAAACACAACCGTTGATAGCTATACCTAAGAACACATTTCACCTCTACCTCTAAACACAACCGTGTTAGCTATACCTAAGACCACATTTCACCTCTACCTCTAAACACAACCGTGTTAGCTATACCTAAGACCACATTTCACCTCTACCTCTAAACACAACCGTTGTAGCTATACCTAAGAACACATTTCACCTCTACCTCTAAACACAACCGTGTTAGCTATACCCTAAGACCACATTTCACCTCTACCTCTAAACACAACCGTGTTAGCTATACCTAAGACCACATTTCACCTCTACCTCTAAACACAACCGTTGTAGCTATACCTAAGACCACATTTCACCTCTATGTCTAAACACAACCGTGGTAGCTATACCTAAGACATCCCTCCTCCTCAACACAAACGTGGTAGCTATGCCCAAACAATTCCCTCAACCTATATTTTGTTGTTTTTATATCATAATTTTAATGGGTTTTTATTGGGGTATGGAGTGTTGTTTGTAAATGTATGTGTGAAATGACAGTGTGAGTTGGAATAAATGGTTTTACTGTTCCATAACGGTCTCACCTTCAATGCATACTCTGAACTGTTTTCCGGATTTTGGCTGACTTCGAGTTTGAAGAAGGCGTTATCACCCATTTGCCTAATTTGACTGGCCAACTCCTCAACGTCAAACGTATTTTGAGCCCAAGACGGTGTGGCGATGGGCCATCCCCCGAGTTTAGTCACCAGCTCTTGCAACGGTTGGGCTCCTCTTTTCTCGATGCGATCTGAAATCGCAGGAGCAAGCAAAGTTTATCATTGTATATGATACAAGCATGCCCAGGGACAATGGCAGATTAGAATTTTTCTTTATTATAAAGTTGCGTCTCTCTAACCTTGACTGTGGTAAACTCGGAAACCACTGGGTGATATCAAGTACGGTTATTAGGTCGAATCAGTACTTGATACTCATGTTACGCGGAATTTTTAATTCTAATCACCGAAAATCGATGGATAGATATAGGAAAAATCAAAACTTTCCTGCATCGCAGGCAAAAATAATCTTGTTTCAATGAATAAAACTACTGCTTTAACCTAAGGATTTATTTGTTAAGAAGCTAGAGCAGGCTATTTGAGAACTACATGCCAAAACATGGAAGCTGTCGGTACATTGGTCCATGGGTTATAAGCGGTCAAAGGTCGACGTTCAGCTTTATGTAACAGTGCAGCCCCCGGTGATATGTACGTCAACCACCAGCCCCTCCCAAGGCCAATAGCCCATAGACCAAACATTATCGTATTGCTGTCGTCTCGATGTAGGCCTAAGCGTATAGCCTAGCATAGGTGTACATCGCCCTAATTAGGTCAAGCAAAGAGATGCTGGCGCGGAAGTTTGATTTGGCGCCATTTAGCAGTAGGCATTGTTTTACTCTGTGCCTAGCAAAGTGTGTTAGTGTGTTGATGGTTTCAGTTTATCTGTGGGTTAGTTAGTAGATTGACAGACGTGCGATGACAGACGTGCGATGATGGACGTGCGATGACAGACATGCGATGACAGACATGCGATGACAGACGTGCGATGACAGATGCGATGACAGACGTGCAATGACAGACATGCGATGACAGACGTGCGATGACAGACGTGCGATGACAGACATGCAATGACAGACGCGATGACAGACGTGCGATGACAGACATGCGATGACATACGTGCGATGACAGACGTGCGATGACGGACGTGCGATGACAGACGTGCGATGACAGACATGCGATGACAGACGTGCGATGACAGACGTGCGATGATAGACGTGCGATGACAGACGTGCGATGACAGACGTGCGATGACGGACGTGCGATGACAGACGTACGATGGCAGACGTGCGATGACGGACGTGCGATGACAGACATGCGATGACATACGTGCGATGACAGACGTGCGACGACGGACGTGCGATGACAGACGTGCGATGACGGACGTGCGATGACAGACATGCAATGACAGACGTGCGATGACAGACGTGCGATGACAGACGTGCGATGACAGACATGCGATGACGGACGTGCGATGACAGACGTGCGATGACAGACGCAATGACAGACGTGCAATGACGAACGTGCGATGACAGACGTGCGGTGATAGACGTGCGATGACAGACGTGCGATGACAGACGTGCAATGACAGACGTGCGATGACAGACGTGCGATGACGGACGTGCGATGACAGACATGCGATGACAGACGCAATGACAGACGTGCAATGACGAACGTGCGATGACAGACGTGTGGTGATAGACGTGCGATGACAGACGTGCGATGACAGACGTGCGATGACAGACGTACGACGACAGACGTGCGATGACGACGTCCGATGACGGACGTGCGATGACAGACGTGCGATGACAGACGTGCGATGACGGGCGTGCGATGACGGACGTGCGATGGCGGACGTGCGATGACAGACGTGCGATGACAGACGTGCGAAGACAGACGTGCGATGACAGACGTGCGATGACGACGTGCGATGACGGACGTACGATGACAGACGTGCGATGACAGACGTGCGATGACAGATGTGCGATGACAGACGTGCGATGACAGACGTGCGATGACGGACGTGCGATGACAGACATGCGATGACATACGTGCGATGACAGACGTGCGATGACGGATGTGCGATGAAAGACGTGCGATGACGGACGTACGATGACAGACATGCGATGACAGACGTGCAATGACATGCGATGACAGACGTGCGATGACAGACGTGCGATGACAAACGTGCGATGACAGACGTGCGATGACAGACGTGCAACATGCGATGTCAGACATGCGATGACAGACGTGCGATGAGACGTGCGATGATGGACTTGCGATGCCAGACGTGCGATGACAGAAGCAATGACAGACGTGCAATGACAAACGTGCGATGACAGACATGCGATGACAGAAGCAATGACAGACGTGCAATGACAGACATGCGATGACAGAAGCAATGACAGACGTGCGATGACAGACATGCGATGACAGAAGCAATGACAGACGTGCAATGACGAACGTGCGATGACAGACGTGCGGTGATAGACGTGCGATGACAGACGTGCGATGACGGACGTGCGATGACAGAGGTGCGATGACAGACGTGCGATGACGGACGTGCGATGACATACGTGCGATGACAGACGTGCGATGACAGACTGGCGATGACAAACGTGTGATGACAGACGTCCGACGACAGACGTGCGATGACAGACGTGCGATGACGGACGTGCGATGACATACGTGCGATGACAGACGTGCGATGACTGACGTGCGATTACGGACGTGCGATGACGGACGTGCGTTGACAGACATGCGATGACAGACGTGCGATGACAGACGTGCGATGATAGACGTGCGATGACAGACGTGCGATGATAGACGTGCGATGACAGACGTGCGATGATAGACGTGCGATGATAGACGTGCGATGATAGACGTGCGATGACAGACGTGCGATGATAGACGTGCGATGACAGACGTGCGATGACAGACGTGCGATGACAGACGTGCGATGATAGACGTGCGATGACAGACGTTGGATGATAGACGTGCGATGACAGACGTGCGATGACAGACGTGCGATGATAGACGTCCGATGACAGACGTGCGATGATAGACGTGCGATGACAAACGTGCGATGATAGACGTGCGATGACAGACGTGCGATGATAGACGTGCGATGATAGACGTGCGATGACAGACGTGCGATGACAGACATGCGATGACAGACGTGCGATGACAGACGTGCGATGACAGACGTGCGATGACAGACGTGCGATGACCTACGTGCGATGACGGACGAGCGATGACAGACGTGCGATGACAGACGTGCAATGACAGACGTGCGATGACAGACATGCGATGACAGCCGTGCGATGACAGACATGCGATGACAGACATGCGATGACAGACATGCGATGACAGACGTGCGATGACAGACGTGCGATGACAAACATGCGATGACAGACGTGCGATGACAGACGTACGATGACAGACGTGCGATGCCAGACGTGCGATGATAGACGTGCGATGACAGACGTGCGATGATAGACGTGCGATGACAGACGTGCGATGATAGGCGTGCGATGACAGACGTGCGATGACAGACGTGCGATGACAGACGTGCGATGCCTTACGTGCGATGATAGACGTGCGATGACAGACGTGCGATGACAGACATGCGATGAAAGACGTGCGATGACAGACATGCGATGACAGACGTGCGATGACAGACGTCCGATGCCAGAAGTGCGATGACAGACGTGCGATGACAGACGTATGATGCCAGACGTGCGATGACAGACGTGCGATTACAGACGTGCAATGACAGACGTGCGATGACAGACGTGCGATGATAGACGTGCAATGAGAGACGTGTGATGACAGACGTGCGATGACAGACGTGTGATGACAGACGTGCGATGACAGACGTGCGATGACAGACGTGTGATGACGGACGTGCAATGACAGACGTGTGATGACGGACGTGCAATGACAGACGTGCGATCACAGACGTGCAATGACAGACTTCCGATCACACACGTGCGATAACAGACGTGCGATGACGGACGAGCGATGACAGACTTGCGATGACAGACGTGCGATAACAGACGTGCAATGACAGACGTGCGATGACAGACGTCCGATGACAGACGTGCGATGACAGACGGGCGATTACAGACGTGCAATGACAGACGTGCGATGACAGACACGCAGTGGCAGACGTGCGATGACAGACACGCAATGACAGACGTGCGATGACAGACGTCCGATGACAGACGTGCGATGACAGACGTGCGGTGATAGACGTGCGATGACAGACATACGATCACACACGTGCAATGACAGACCTGCGATGACAGACGTGCGATGACAGACATGAGATGACAGACGTGCGATGCCAGACATGCGATGACAGACGTGCGATTACAGACGTGCGATGACAGACGTGCGATGACAGACGTGCGATGACAGACACGCAATTACAGACGTGCGATGACGGACGTGCGATGACAGACGTGCTATGACAGACGTCCGATGACAGACGTGCGATGACAGACGTCCGATGACAGACGTGCGATGACAGACTGCGATGACAGACGTGCGATGACAGACACGCAGTGGCAGACGTGCGTTGAAGGGTGATCAAATGTGACTCGGTGAGAACAGACATCGATGATGAAGAGATATTTATTTTAGACAATCTGACGCGTCCGTCATCGCACGCCGTTCTGTTTTGGTCTGAATGAGCAGTTGGATGCAATAGTATCATTAGCATGAATGTATGTGTGTATGTATGTATGTATGTATATGTGTATGCATGTATGTGTGTATTTATGTATGTATGCGCGTATGTAAGTATGTATTATGTGTGTATGTGTGTGTCGTATGTGTGCATGTATGTGTGCTTGTATTTATAAGTATGTATGTATGTATGCATGTATGCATGTGTGTATGCATGTGTATGTATGCATGTATGTATGTAGATTTATTTAAATCTATCAAATAGCTCCAAATAGCATACAGCTTTAATTGATGTAACCTCTTATGAAACAATTTTGCTTTGAATTTTAGTCATTGATGAGATCAAAATCTAGTTATGTACAAACTATTATTCTTATACATCAAAGCATACGATTCCAATCTTAGTACTTTCGTTGATGTCCCGTGGCATAATGCTGTAGTACTACTCAAACTCCTATCGCTATTATTGTTATCGTTTATTTAATTCAACACGGTCTTCCCCTATCACCATGTTTATGAACTCACCACACCTCTGTCCGTCGCTGCCATGCACACGTGCACGAACTAGATTTGCCTAGGGTTTGAGTGAGACATCACGGGAATTGAGTATCCCTCAAGGGTTTGAGACGTCACAGGAGTTGAGACTCGTTTAAGGGTTTGAGACGTCACAGGAGTTGAGACTCGTTCAAGGGTTTGAGACGTCACAGGAGTTGAGACTCGTTCAAGGGTTTGAGACGTCACAGGAATTAAGACTCGTTCAAGGGTTTGAGACGTCACAGGAATCGAGACTCGTTCAAGCGTTTGAGACGTCACAGGAATTGAGACTCGTTCAAGGGTTTGAGACGTCACAGGAATTGAGTATCGTTCAAGGGTTTGAGACGTCACAGGAATTGAGTATCGCTCAAGGGTTTGAGACGTCACAGGAATTGAGTATCGGTCAAGGGTTTGAGACGTCACAGGAATTGAGTATCGGTCAAGGGTTTGAGACGTCACAGGAATTGAGTATCGCTCAGGGGGTTGAAACTCGTCACAGGAATTGAGACTCGCTCAGGGATTTGAGACTCGCTATAAGACTTGAGACTTGCTTAAATGTTTCATACTCGCTTCAAGATTTGATACTCGCTTATGACTTGAGACTTGAAAAGCAAACCCTAATCGCGAAGTCATCTGACATTACTGACAAGCAAGTGAGGGGCGAGGGGTAATTGAGGGCTTCGTCTCAAGCGTGCCGTGTGGGGTTGGAACTAGATTTGGACAAACACCCTAGTCGACTACGGACTACAGACTACCGAGTTATTTCCACCTTGGTGTTGTACACGTTAGCTCATAGCTGCAGGATATAACAAATCAGGATCATATTAATGGACAATTTAGAATTATGATTAAAAAGGTATTTAATTCTGTTTTGTCATTTCCGTTTATTTAGTAAATCTATTGGACTTGCCGACATGATTTGCATCATCTGTCTCGTACTCAAGTCTAGCTTTACGGCAAGGAGATTTGACAAATCCAAATCCAAAGTCAAATCTTGCCCAGGCCTACCCCCTGATATATATATATATATGTATATATATATATATATACATATATATATATATATATATATATATAATCAAAATATACTAGCTTCTATGTAGGTGCCCAGCGTTGTGTAGCATTTGTTTTCAAAATCAAGAACAAAACCCAAGCCATGAGAGCTTATGACAAAACAAAAGAATAGAAAATAGGTAATGTATTTAAAGAATAATATGCCAGCTGGGATTAAAACCCTGGGACCATCAGATCCCAAGTCAACCGGTTTAACCACTACACCACGACGAATGCTGTTTAAATTGGTTTTTATTTTAATCAGAAAAAAGTTGTCTTTCCGCAAAATCTACCTTTTGACGAGTTATCTGGAATATTGCCTTAGATCGGTCAGAAATTACGGAACATACATTATTCCGTGCACCGTTTATAAAAAAAAAGTGCCATCCGACATGAGTATAAAGGAGCCGTGGCAGTGGAAAGGAGACGATAAGATGTAGTTCATTGCCCTTCAAATTGGTATAAAGCTACAAATTAGTAAACGATTTTTTTCTAGGTTTATATGCAACATAATATTCAAAGCATAATTTTTTCAAAATGTTGCATTTTGACAATAATTGATTCGGTACCTTCTTTTTTAGTTATTGTCTGATCGCCTCATATTTTGTTATATAGTGTCTATGAAGCAATACAACAATTTTGTCAGTGGTGATTTTTTATAGTCTTTCAATTTCTTGTAATCTAAATGATTAAATTTGCCACAAGTGAAAAAGATGCTATGCTATACTATATATAGGCATTAAAAAATGATAATCATCAAATCAAAACCGTTGTATTTGTCACAAATTACTACTATGTGCGGCTAGTTGTTGAACCGAAAATAATTTGTGTGCAAAGCTACAGCCAAATCTGTACAAAAATGAAAATATATATTTGAAGTGAAGTTGCTGGTATTTTTACAGTGAAAATAATGAATGGAAACGTTTACATTGTCATCATATGATATATCTAAACACATATGTTTTCATTTTTTAAAAAGCTTATTCAGACATGCTGAGTTTAATGGTAAAGGTTAAAATTTAAACAATAAATAAATAACCATGTTCAGGACCCTTGCCCTTCACCATTTCCTGAAAAACGGGAATGTTATAATGCAACGTACCATAATATCATATCGACTTGACTTACCTGTATCCATGCACGCCGTATACACCTTTCTGACGTCTTTCAGGTATTTTGGGTCATTTTTCTTGTTTTTGCCTTCCAATATAGCTGAGGGAAAACAGGTAGCGACATAACACCATTAACATCGGTACCGCTCAATAAGACAATTTTTAAGTTACCATAAACGGCGATAATATAACTCTCACAGAAAACAAAGCTTTCAATACAATGAACATGCTGATAAATGACAGTTATAAATGCTTTACCTCTAGCATGGAAGATTTAAATCACTTCAAATTCAGTAATGACAATGACTAGCGCAAATAACAGCCGTGTACAAACACCGAATAACTCATTAAGCAATGTACCTAAGTAAAATACAGAAAAAAAAGAAAGAAAGAAAAATGCACTTATGAGAAAAAGATGAAAATGGATAGGTCCCATATGTAGGTGATAATAGATGAACAGTAGAAGAACAACCTTTCTCAAAGTGAGGAAAACCAAAGATCACATGGCGCAAAAAGGTAGAACCAAAAATACAAGCCTGAAATAAGACAAGGTACACCATTGAGAAGAAAGCCCGAAAATGGACAAAAAAGTAGGACAGATTCATAAGTATCATCACACATGTCAAGTAAATATAAAATTGGATTTATAGTCATTATCCTCGCTTAGCCGCAAACTCTCTGAATGTCCTATAACTTATCTCCCTGCAGACCACTTCATTCAATATCGTTCTCTTCTCCCTGGGGAGTATTCAGTGTAGCAACCTATTATGTGCCTTGTCCTAACATTGATAAGATCTTCCTCTACTCAATAATGTTAAGTAGATAGTCACACTTGAGTCAAGTGAGGAAAGTACAGTTCCTATTAATACGATGCAGTTACGATGGAACTAAGTCTATATTTCCAAAGAGTAGGACATAGTGAAGAAGTAATACTTTTCCTAAAGAAGGACATAGTGAAGAAATATCACTTTTCATAAGAGTAGACATAGTGAAGAAGTATTACTTTTCCTAAGAGAAGGACATAGTGAAGAAATATCACTTTTCATAAGAGAAGGACATAGTGAAGAGGTATTACTTTTCATAAGAGTAGACATAGTGAAAAAGTATTACTTTTCATAAGAGAAGGACATAGTGAAGAAATATCACTTTTCATAAGAGTAGGACATAGTGAAGAAATATCACTTTTCATAAGAGTAGGACATAGTGAAGAAATATCACTTTTCCTAAGAGTAGGACATAGTTAAGAGGTATCACTTTTCATAAGAGTAGGACATAGTTAAGAGGTATCACTTTTCATAAGAGTAGGACATAGTTAAGAGTTATTACTCTTTCTAAGAGTAGGACATAGTTAAGAGTTATTACTCTTTCTAAGAGTAGGACATAGTTAAGAGTTATTACGCTTTCTAAGAGTAGAACATAGTCAATAATTATTCTTTTTTCTAAGAGTAGTTATTACATATCCTAAGAGAAGAACATAGTTAGGAGTTATACTTTTTCTAAAGTAGGACGTAGGGAACAGTGAAATATTTTCCCTAAGAGTAAGACGTAGTGATGGGTTATTACCTTTCCTAAGAGTATGACATTATGACGAATGAAATCCGTTTCCTAAGAGTTGGACATAGTGAAGAGTGAAATATTTTCCCTAAGAGTAGGACGTAGCGAAGAAGTATTACTTTTCCCAAGAGTAGGCCACAGGGAAGAGGTATTACCTTTCCTAACAGTAGGACATAGTGGAGAGATATTACCTTTCCTAACAGTAGGACATAGTGAAGAGGTATTACCTTTCCTAAGAGTAGGATGTAGTGAAGAGGAAATACTTTTCCTAAGTGTAGGACGTAGTGAAGAGTGAAATACTTTTCCCAAGAGTAGGACGTAGTGAAGAGTGAAATACTTTTCCCAAGAGTAGGACGTAGTGAAGAGTGAAATACTTTTCCTAAGAGTAGGACGTAGTGAAGAGTGAAATACTTTTCCTAAGAGTAGGACGTAGTGAAGAGTGAAATACTTTTCCTAAGAGTAGGACGTAGTGAAGAGTGAAATACTTTTCCTAAGAGTAGGACGTAGTGAAGAGTGAAATACTTTTCCTAAGAGCAGGACGTAGTGAAGATTGAAATGCTTTTCCTAAGAGTAGGACGTAGTGAAGATTGACATACTTTTCCTGGTAGGATATGGTGGAGGAATGGCATTTCCTAAAAGTATAATGTAGAGTACGACGAAGTGAGAAAATATTACGTTTCCTAAGAGCATGGCGTAGTGAAGAGAATATTACGTTTCCTAAGAGCATGGCGTAGTGAAGAGAATATCACGTTTCCTAAGAGCATGGCGTAGTGAAGAGAATATTAGGTTTCCTAAGAGCATGGCGTAGTGAAGAGAATATTAGGTTTCCTAACAGCATGGCGTAGTGAAGAGAATATTAGGTTTCCTAAGAGCATGGCGTAGTGAAGAGAATATTAGGTTTCCTAAGAGCATGGCGTAGTGAAGAGAATATTACGTTTCCTAAGAGCATGGCGTAGTGAAGAGAATATTAGGTTTCCTACGAGTACGGCATAGAATATTACCTTTCTAAGATACGAGAGTAAGAATATTACCTTTCCTAAGAGAACGACGTAGTATAGAGAATATTACCTTTCCTAAGAGTACGACGTAGTACAGAGAATATTACCTTTCCTAAGAGTACGACGTAGTATAGAGAATATTACCTTTCCTAAGAGTACGACGTAGTAAGAGTTATTACCTTTCCTAAGAGTAGACGTAGTGTAGAAAATATTACCTTTCCTAAGAGTACGACGTAGTATAAGGGAATATTATTTCAGAATACGAGGTAATGTAGAGAATATTACCTTTCTAACAGTAGAACGTAGTAGAACAGTTATTTCCTTTCCTAAGAGTAGAACGTAGTGAACAGTTATTACCTTTCCTAACAGTAGACGTAGTGAACAGTTATTACCTTTCCTAAAAGTAGAACGTAGTGAACAGTTATTACCTTTCCTAAGAGTAGGACGTAGTGAAGAGTTATTACCTTTCCTAAGAGTAGAACGTAGTGAAGAGAATATTACCTTTCCTAAGAGTACGACGTAGTAAGAGTTATTACCTTTCCTAAGAGTAGACGTAGTGAAGAGTTATTACCTTTCCTAAGAGTAGAACGTAGTGAAGAGTTATTACCTTTCCTAAGAGTAGGACGTAGTGAAGAGAATATTACCTTTCCTAAGACGTAGTAGAGTTATTACCTTTCCTAAGAGTTTGACGTAGTATAGGGAATATTACCTTTCCTAAGAGTAGAACGTAGTGAATAGTTACCTTTCCTAAAGTAGACGACATAGTGAACAGTTATTACCTTTCCTAAAAGTAGAACGTAGTGAACAGTTATTACCTTTCCTAACAGTAGACGTAGTAGAAATATTACCTTTCCTAAGAGTAGACGTAGTGAAGAGTTATTACCTTTCCTAAGAGTAGAACGTAGTAAGAGAATATTACTTTTCCTAAGAGTGGGACGTAGTGAAGAGTTATTACCTTTCCTAAGAGTACGACGTAGTGAAGAGTTATTACCTTTCCTAAGAGTAGAACAGTGAAGAGTTATTACCTTTCCTAAGAGTAGACATAGTGAAGAGAATATTACCTTTCCTAAGAGTACGATGCTAAGAGAATATTACCTTTCCTAATAAGAGTGAAGAGTTATTACGTTTCCTAACAGTATAGTGAAGAATATTACCTTTCCTAAGAGTAGTAAGGCGAACTAAGAGTTATTACCTTTTGTAAATAGTACGGCTGAAGAGTTATTACCTTTCCTAACAGTAGAACGTAGTGAACAGTTATTACCTTTCCTAACAGTAGAACGTAGTAAAGAGTTATTACCTTTCCTAAGAGTAGAACGTAGTGAAGAGTTATTACCTTTCCTAAGAGTACGACGTAGTGAAGAGTTATTACCTTTCCTAATGAGTACGAACGAAGTGCAGAGAATATTACCTTTCCTAAGAGTAGACGAAGTGCAGATAATATTACCTTTCCTAAGAGTACGGTGAAGTGCTAAGAGTTATTACCTTTCCTAAGAGTATGACGTAGTGCAGAGGATATTACCTTTCCTAAGAGTACGACGGAGTGCAGATAATATTACCTTTCCTAAGAGTACGACGAAGTGCAGAGAATGTTACCTTTCCTGAGAGTACGACGAAGTGCAGAGATTATTACCTTTCCTGAGAGTATGGCGTAATGAAAAGTGAATGAGCGTTCTTTTGACTATAACGTAGTCAACATGGAATATAGTCTCTAAAACTGCAGCATACTTAAGAGTGAATACACTTTTCCTAATACTACGAAGCATTGAAGATGAAATTACCCTTCTGAAGACTAAAACGAGGGGGAATAATCGTTCCTGAGAGTGCGACATCGTGAAGAGAATAACCTTTCCTAAGAGTACAATGTAGCGAAGATTCAATAACATTTCCTAAAAACAACATGCAGTGTGGAGTGAAACACCTTCCTAAAACGTAAGTCTATCTAGTAAAGAGCAAACTGCCTTTCCTAAGACTACAGACTACTGAAGAGTGCAATGCCTTTCATAAAGCTACAGCATAGTAAAGAGTGAACTTCCTTCTGTTATTTTACTTCCCAGCGAAGAGTGACCTGCCTTTCCTAAGACTACAGCCTAATGAAGAGTGAACTGCATTTCCTAAGTCTACAGCCTAGTGAAGAGTGAACTGCCTTTCTTAAGTCTACAGGGCAGTGAAGAGTGAACTGCATTTCCTAACACTATAGCGTAGCGAAGAGTTAACTGTCTTTTGTACCCTACAGCGTAGAGAAGAGTAAACTGCATTTCGTAAGACTATAGCAGATTGAAAAGTGAACTGCATTTCCTGAAACTATAGCGTCTTAAAGACTGAACTGCCTTTTGTAACTCTAAAGCTCGGTCAAGAGTAAATTGCATTTCCTAAGATTATAGCGTATTGAAGAGTGAATTGCCTTTCTTAATTCTACAGCCTAGTGAAGAGTGAACTGTATTTCTTAAATCTAGGGCCTAGTGAAGAGTAAACTGTATTTCTTAAATCTAGAGCCTAGTGAAGAGTAAACTGTATTTCTTAAATCTAAAGCCCATTGAAGAGTAAACTGTATTTCTTAAATCTAGAGCCTAGTGAAGAGTAAATTGTATTTCTTAAATCTAGAGCCTAGTGAAGAGTAAACTGTATTTCTTAAATCTAAAGCCCATTGAAGAGTAAACTGTATTTCTTAAATCTAGAGCCTAGTGAAGAGTAAATTGTATTTCTTAAATCTAG
>JAXRKP010000856.1:35000-47500 GCA_037039925.1 Doris montereyensis
GGTCAATGGGTTGTCTAAGAATCTGCTATTACCACGACACTTGTTGGGTCAATGGGTTGTCTAAGAGTCTGCTATTACCCCGACACTTGTTGGGTCAATGCGTTGTCTAAGAATCTGCTATTACCACGACACTTGGTGGGTCAATTGGTTGTCTAAGAATCTGTTATTACCACGACACTTGTTGGGTCAATTGGTTGTTTAAGAATCTGCTATTACCACAACACTTGTTGGGTCAATTGGTTGTTTAAGAATCTGCTTTTACCACGACACTTGTTGGGTCAATTGGTTGTTTAAGAATCTGCTATTACCACGACACTTGTTGGGTCAATTGGTTGTTTAAGAATCTGCTATTACCACGACACTTGTTGGGTCAATTGGTTGTTTAAGAATCTGCTATTACCACGACACTTTGCGTCAATTGGTTGTCTAAGAATCTGCTATTATCACGACACTTGTTGCGTCAATTGGTTGTCTAAGAATCTGCTATTACCACGACACTTGTTGGGTCAATTGGTTGTTTAAGAATCTGCTATTACCACGACACTTGTTGGGTCAATTGGTTGTTTAAGAATCTGCTATTACCACGACACTTGTTGGGTCAATTGGTTGTTTAAGAGTCTGTTATTACCACCGCACGTGTTGGGTCGATGGGTTGTTTAAGAGTCTGTTATTACCACGACACTTGTTGGGTCGATGGGTTGTTTAAGAGTCTGTTATTACCAGCGCAGGTGTTGGGTCATGGGGTTGCTAAAGAGTCTGCTACCACTACAACACTCGAATGTTCAATAGGTCGTATAAGAGTTCACTATTACCACAGTATTTGTGAGTATAAGAGTTCACTATTACCACGGTATGTGTCAGTATATGAGTTGGCTAAGTGTTTGCTATCACACTGGCTCTATTTGATTAATTGGTTGCCTAAGTGCTTGCTGTCACAGCACTTATTTGATTAATGAGTTGCCTAAGTGTTTGCTATCACACTGGCACTTATTTGGTTAATGAGTTGCCTAAGTGTTTGCTATCACACTGGCACTTAGTTAATTGGTCGCCTAAGTGTTTGCTATCACACTGGCATTTGTTTGATTAATGGGTTGCCTAAGTGTTTGCTATTACACTGGCACTTATTTGATTAATGGGTTGCCTAAGTGTTTGCTATTACACTGGCACTTATTTGGTCAATGGGTTGCCTAAGTGTTTGCTATTACACTGGCACTTATTTGGTCAATGGGTTGCCTAAGTGTTTGCTATTACACTGGCACTTATTTGGTTAATGGGTCGCCTAAGTGTTTGCTATCACACTGGCATTTGTTTGATTAATGGGTTGCCTAAGTGTTTGCTATTACACTGGCACTTATTTGGTTAATGAGTTGCCTAAGTGTTTGCTATCACACTGGCACTTATTTGGTTAATGGGTTGCCTAAGTGTTTGCTATCACACTGGCACTTATTTGGTCAATGGGTCGCCTAAGTGTTTGCTATTACACTGGCACTTATTTGGTTAATGGGTCGCCTAAGTGTTTGCTATCACACTGGCACTTATTTGGTTAATGGGTCGCCTAAGTGTTTGCTATTACATGGCACTTATTTGGTTAATGGGTTGCCTAAGTGTTTGCTATTACACTGGCACTTATTTGGTTAATGGGTCGCCTAAGTGTTTGCTATTACACTGGCACTTTGTTTGGTTAATGGGTTGCCTAAGTGTTTGATGTTACCACTGGCACTTATTTGGTCAATGGGTTGCCTAAGTGTTTGCTATTACACTGGCACTTATTTGGTCAATGGGTTGCCTAAGTGTTTGCTATTACACTGCACTTATTTGGTCAATGGGTTGCCTAAGTGTTTGATATTACACTGGCACTTATTTGGTTAATGGGTTGCCTAAGTGTTTGATGTTACCACTGCACTTTTGGATGTTACCAATGGGTTGCCTAAGTGTTTTGTTACCACTGCACTTTTGGGTCAATGGGTTGCCTAAAGTTTGATGTTACCACTGCACTTTTCGGGTCAATGGGTTGCCTAAGTGTTTGATGTTACCACTGCACTTTTCGGGTCAATAGTGTGCCTACGAGTTTGCTATTAAAAGGTCACAGTTTTAGTCAATAGGGTGTCTAAGTGTTTGCTATTACACTGGTATTTGTTTGGTCAATGGGTTGCCTAAGAGCCTGTTTTTATGACGCCAGGTGTTGAGTGAATTGCTTGCTTAACAGTTTGCTATTACGACGGCACTTGTTTGGTCAATGGCTTGCCTAAGTGTTTACTATTACACTGGCATTTGATTGGTCAATGGGTTACCTAAGTGTTTGCTATTACACTGGCATTTGTTTGGTCAATGGGTTACCTAAGTGTTTGCTATTACACTGGCATTTGTTTGGGTGATGGGTTACCTAAGTGTTTGTTATTACACTGGCATTTGATTGGTCATGGGTTTGCTAACAGTTTGCTATTACACTGGCATTTGTTTGGTCAATGGGTTGCCTAAGTGTTTGCTATTACACTGGCATTTGTTTGGTTGATGGGTTACCTAAGTGTTTGCTATTACACTGGCATTTGTTTGGTCAATAGGTTAGCTAAAAGTTTGCTATTACACTGGCATTTGTTTGGTTGATGGGTTACCTAAGTGTTTGCTATTACACTGGCATTTGTTTGGTCAATGGGTTACCTAAGTGTTTGCTATTACACTGGCATTTGTTTGGTGATGGGTTACCTAAGTGTTTGCTATTACACTGGCATTTGTTTGGTCAATGGGTTGCCTAAGTGTTTGCTATTACACTGGCATTTGTTTGGTCAATGGGTTGCCTAACAGTTTGCTATTACACTGGCATTTGTTTGGTCAATGGGTTAGCTAAAAGTTTGCTATTACACTGGCATTTGTTTGGTTAATGGGTTTGCTAAAAGTTTGCTATTACACTGGCATTTGTTTGGTCAATAGGTTCTAAGTGTTTGCTATTACACTGGCATTTGTTTGGTCAATGGGTTGCCTAAGTGTTTGCTATTACACTGGCATTTGTTTGGTCAATGGGTTGCCTAATGTTTGCTATTACACTGGCATTTATTGGTGAATGGTGTTGCTACATACACTGGCATTTGTTTGGTCAATGGGTTGCCTAAGAGTTTGCTATTACACTGGCATTTGTTTGGTCATGGGTTACCTAACAGTTTGCTATTACACTGACATTTGTTTGGTCAATGGGTTACCTAAGTGTTTGCTATTACACTGGCATTTGTTTGGTCAATGGGTTACCTAAGAGTTTGCTATTACACTGGCATTTGTTTGGTCAATGGGTTGCCTAAGTGTTTGCTATTACACTGGCATTTGTTTGGTCATGGGTTGTCTAAGTGTTTGTTTTACGGCGGCACGTTTGTGAATTGGTCAATGGGTTACAGCGGCACAGTGCACATTTGAATCTTGACATATTACAACTCCAAACTTCCACACATTATTTTGAATGGGTTTGCTACGTAGTTTGCTTTACACATTATTTGAATGCATTTGTTAGCTGTCAATGGGTTTTTCACCAGAGAAGTAAGAATTTATGAGATTACACTTATAGTGAGCAAATCTCTCCCCATTCTCACCTAAATGTCTGTCTGGCATGTTCTCTCGCTTTCAATTTTTGTTTGGTTGATAGGGTTCAAATGTCCTAATCTTTGCTATTACACTGGCATTTGTTTGGTCAATAACTTGAAAACTGCTCAAACGTTGGTGGTATTATAGAGACTGAAATGGCATTTGTTTCCTCAATGGGTTCCTAAGGTGTCGTAATATTACACTGGCATTTGTTTGGTGAATGTGATGTGAACATAAGTGTTATTGCTATTACACTGGCATTTGTTTGGTCAATGGGTTGCCTAAGAGTTTGCTATTACACTGGCATTTGTTTGTAGTCAATGGGTTACCTAAGTGTTTGAACATATTACACTGGCATTTGTTTTGTGAACAATGGGTTTGTATCTACAACAGTGATGTGAACTATTAGTTATCATGGTATTTGTTTGGTCAATGGGTTAGTATTCCAAAAGTTTGCTATTACACATGTGCACATTTGTTAGAGATGTGAACTTATGGGTTACTTCCACAATAGAGAGTGTTTGCATTAGGTTATTACAGATGGAACTTATTTGTTTATTTGAATAGTGATTGAACATATGTAGTTATCATGCTATTTACAATAGTGATGTGAACATATGTAGTTACCATGACATCTTACAATAGTGATTGAACTTATTCACCTAAATGTCTGTCTGTGTATCTTTTCAATCTCTGTCTATCTTTATTTGGTATCTTCAATAGGGTTGAACTTATGTTTTTATCATGTGTATCTTACTATAGAGATGTGAACTTATTTGTTACCATGTGTATTCCACAATAGAGATGTGAACTTATGTAGTTACCATGTGTATCTTACAATAGAGATGAACTTTGTTTTGTATCTTGAATAGAGATGTGAACTTATGTATTTACCATGTGTATATTACAATGGATTTGTTTGGTTACAATGGGTTCCTAACAGTTTGCTATTATCATGGTATCTTACAATAGAGATTGTTTAGTTACAATGGTATATTACTAAGAGATTTGCTATGTAGTTATCATGTGTATGTGACAAAAGAAATATAAACTTATGCATTTCCCAGGTATTCCGAATAGGATTCGTCACTAATTAGTTTGCTATTACATGGCATGTGAATATTGGTAGTCAATGTGTATTTCCACCAATCAAAAGGCACCATCTTGCTAGTTACCATGTGCATTTACAATGGAGATAAGAAGTAGTTGTCGATGTATTTTGATGTTTGCTATTACACTGACTTGATCTTGTTGGATGAGGTCAATGGGTCGCCAAACATGTTTGCTCATTACACTGGCATTTTTATTTCTCAACGTATCTTACAATGAAAACTATGTATTACATTTGAAAATAAAAATTGATCAAATGAGTTTTTGATATTGATATCAATGAAATTGCCTACAGTATTTTTGTATATTTAGCATTATTGGGTGAACTTATGTATGCCACATAAAAACAAAATTACTAATGCATTTGTTTGGTCAATGGGTGCCTAAGTGTTTGAAATTTTCAATAAATGTAGAAGCTTATCGATATTGAACTTGGTAAAATTTGCAAAAATGTCCATTATGAGTAACAATCTATGTTTGCATATTTACATCACACTATGTCCATAACATATTAAGTTCCAAAATGATAGGAATGAGCAGAATATGTGTAGACTAACTTCACCCCCCCCCCCCCACCTAATTATTGCATCAGAATGTTGAATGAAATTTGTTCGTTTAAAACGTGAGTCTATAAATGTGCTTGACCAGAAGTTATTTGAGGGGGATGGGAACACTTTTCTTGATCTTTGGACAGAAAAAACAAAATGTGTTTGTCAAACTTTTTGATGGAAGAATTATTTCTGGACCGTTTGGGCTAAATTGAACGTCTTACCTTCATCATTATCCTTTTCTCCGGCAGAGTGAGGACGACAATTCCGATGACAGCACAGAAGGAGGAGTCCCAGTCCCTTTTGATGTACGTTTTCTGACGCCATTTGTCAAAATTTGAGCGATAATGCGAATGACTAATGTCAGTTTACTATTTGATATAATCTTCAGTATTTATTTAGCAAATGCGCTGTCTAGCCTATATATTGAATGGTAAAACTGCTTATAGAGAGAAATGCTGCCATGTATAACTAGAGACAGAAATTACAGACAGACAGACAGACAGACAGACAGAATCAGATGTCCACCAATTTGATATAATATAAACCACATTGTTTGGAAAAACCTTATCGTCTAGAGAATGTTGTGGGGACCTTTGTTCGTTAATCTCCGTGCAATTGTTTGAACAATGTAGTTATCTAAGTAGGGAGGGGGGATGGGGGAATAGTGATATGAACTCGAGAGATGTGTTGTCTAAGTGAGATCTTACGGCTGGACCGAGTGGGATAATTGAAAGAAATGTATCCTTTTGTACCTAAGTGTTTTACAATAGTGAGGAGTCCCAGAACTTATGTAGTTTGAATGTGTTGCAGAGGGATAACTAAGTGATTTGATATATGTACATCTCTCTCTCTCTCAATCTGATCTGGAAATATCTGTAGTTACAGATGTGTCTCTTTAGAGAGAGAGTGATGTGAAGACAGACAGACAGACATCTCAGGCAGAGATAGACAGATAGAGGAGAGAGAAAGAGATGTAGTTACTCTCTGTATTCCAGGGAGAGAGAGAGAGAGAGAGACTCTCTCTCTCTCTCTATGAAATCTTACTATAGAGATGTGAACTTATGTAGACAGACAGACAGAGAGACATTCAGACAGAACAGAGACAGAGAGAGAGATGAGAGTTAGAGAGACAAGAGAGATGAGAAGAGAGTTACCATGAAAGTAGAGAGACAAGAGAGATGTGAACAGAGAGAGAGTAGTTATCAGAGAGAGAGAGAGAGAATAGTGATGAGAGACAGAGAGAGAGAGAGAGAGAGAGAGAGAGAGACAGAGAGAGAGAGAGAGAGAAAGAGAGAGAGGGAGATGTGTGTGTGTGAGAGAGAGAGAGAGAGAGTGAAGAGAGAGTAGATAGAGAGAGAGAGAGAGATCTTTAGAGAGAGAGATGAGAAGAGAAAGTATTTATCAGAGTGAGAGTCTTAGAGATAGAGAGAGAGAGAGAGAGAGAGAGAGAGAGAGAGAGAGAGAGAGATTCAGAGAGAGAGAGAAAGAGAAAGAGAGAGGAGAGAGAGGGGGTGTGTGTGTGTGTGTGTGAGAGAGAAGAGAGATAGAGTGAACTTATGTAGTTACCATGTGTATTATATATATATAGAGAGAGAGAGAGAGAGAGAGAGAGAGAGAGAGAGAGAGAGAAAGTGAGATATTAGGGAGATAGAGATGTGAGAGAGAGAGAGAGAGAGAGAGAGAGAGAGAGAGAGAGAGAGAGAAAGAGAGAGAAAGAGAAAGCCAGACAAACAGAAAGACAAAAAGAGAAGGACAGATGACAGACATACAGGAAGAAAGAGATACAGAGTGAGTGTGAAATACGAACATAGAAGTGTTATATACACAGATCAGTACACAGAGAAAGTTATACACACAGAGATAGAGAGAGTAAAAGGTATAAAATACAGATAGTGAGACACAACGATCAGCGTAAAATACAGACAGACAGAAATACAGAAGCAGACCATAAAAAAGACATTAAGACACAGGATCAGTTGTAAATTACAGACAGACAGAAATACAGATCAGTGTAAAATACGGACAGATAGACATACAGATCAGTGTAAAATATACACAGAAAGAAATACAGATCAGTGTGAAATACAGACGGATAGAAATACAGATCAGTGTGAAATAAAGACGGATAGAAATACAGACAGAGAGAGGTACAGATTAGTATGAAATACAAACAGAGAGACATACAGGTCAGTGTGAAATACAGACATAGACATACAGATCAGTGTAAAATATACACAGAAAGACATACAGATGTGAGTGAAATACAGACATCTAGAGATACATATCAGGAAGACATACAGATCAGTGTGAAATACAGACAGATAGCAATACAGATCAGTGTGAAATACAGACGGACAGAAATATAGAGATAGAGATCAGTATGAAATACAGACAGAAAGAGATACAGGATCAGTGTGACATTCAAAACGACTTACAATTCGACACTGGGAAAATCACTGTCACCTATTTCACTGCGTATACGGCATTTGTTCATGTCCATCTTAGGTGAAGTCTGAGGAGAGTTCCAATCCAACCTCTGTGGCAGCAATAGACAAGACACTTGTTTCCGGCGGTGAAATGTGTTTCGGTCAACTTTGATTCGTTTTGAATGCCCATACATCGATTTATTTATATGACATTTAATTCATTTTTCTAATTCAATCCAAAAAGTGTATTGGACCTCATTTCAACGCACATCATCTTCGTTCGTGTCCATGGATACAAGGCTAAGATGCAGATACAAGACTTCTACTTGTTTCCACGTAAAAATGTCAACATGATGTAGACTGTAATTGAGAGTTAACGATATTCAATAAGGATCTACCATAGTTATCAAATGAATCTTAAAAATTCATTTGATAAGATGAATATGTGTGAACTTAAAAAACAACGAAATGTGCCATCATTTTACACAGGAAGCGAAATTAAAGGAAGAAAATCTTCACTATATCCCACGTCTTAGAGCAGAAATTTCATTGACTGCTTAGATGCCATTTACCATCGGTTTGTAATTCAAAAGTTGGAATAATATCGTTTACGTCTAATGATAACCTTTAAACCGAGTAGTGAATCAATCTAATAGTCGTACTTGATGTCATCCGGGGTTACCATGTTTGTTAATTATATTGTGAACAAGAATAAATGGATTATGATTAATTTTTATTATCAAGCTGAGTGTCTTGACCTTGACTGTGGTTAACACAGAAACAACTGTATCGGTTACGGGTGATATCAATAACAATAATTAGATCAACGGAACATAGTTACTTGTAGGCTCTGAAATGGAATTCCCGTAGTAAGGAAAATCCATGACGTAATCGGTATTGAATGTGCTAACCGTCTCGTTCTTGTGACTTAATCGTTTTGGTGTGCCCTAATATCCATTCGTGTATGCCTAGAGAGAAAGAGATGTGTCTACAGTTGTGGGGCATTGCATCGACCCTTCTTTGTATTCTTTGGAATGTAATGGAAATGTCCGTTTCTGGAAGAGTCTTTTGTTTTTAAGTATAAGACGGCAGTTATATATGATTGCCCACCATGTTGATTCCACCTTACCCACCCAGCACCCAATTTGTTTATCTGATTGCTCGAGAATATAATACACATCATCGTTATAATATTATCAATCGAGTCGTATTTTAGGTCTCCGCTTTTTTGACACATCTAGATCTAGAGTAAATTTCAGTTATAATATTATCCACTTTTACCTTCGTAACAATCAACTAAGCTCTTCGATACTGAAGTTATGCGGGCTTTCTATTATTCTTTCTTTTCTTTATCAGCTCCCATATCTATCTTCCTGCGTATGGGTTTTAATGCCCGAGATGATATTTGTCCAGGCTGCCCTGTCCTGGCATTTTCTGTTTCCTTCCACGAAAATGACATTTATTTGCTGTAATACCCTTTTTACACATTACTTTATTGTTCGAATTTTCTGCGAGCTCTGTCATTTGGTCTTTTACCTTGGGTTTTAAGCAATGTACACTGATTTAGCTATTCTATTGTCATTTATTTTGTTTACATTGCCAAACCATCTCAGTTGTTTTATTTCTGTCTTATTTGTTATGCCATCTGATCTGGTTTTATCTTTTATTGTTGTATTTCTGACTTCGTCTCTTTTAGTTTTCTTTACTACTATTATTATATATTTTATTTCAGCTCTTTGTACTCTGTCTAAGGTCCAGGTTTCGCTTCCATAGAAGAACGTAAGGCAAAAAACGGTGCTGTATACTGCCATTTTAAAATTTGTTGACAATTTATGTTTACCCAAAAAGTCTTTCCTAGATGCTTATGTTATTGTCATTGCCTTTTGGATTATCTGGCTGATTTCGTCTCTTAGTTTTCGCTCTGAGTTAAGGATTACCCTAGGTAATTGATGCTTAAACTTGTTCTAAATTCTCCATGGCCAATTTAGGATGTTGTGTTTAACTTCCTAGTTACTAGCATTGTTTTGGTTTTCTTTGTATTTACTCTCATTCCTCTTTATTTAATTCATTAGCAAATCCAAGCATTGATCCATTGACACATACCTACATTCACTTTTCTTCATTTTTGAGGATGCCTTTGCGACTAAATCCATCAATTTGATAAACAAAAGAGGACTTAGGTACAACCCTGTCTTACTCCTATATCTACATCAAATTCTTCAAATACATTTCCAGCTACTTTCACTGCACATGTGGGTTTATTGTAAGAATTTTTAATGGTTTGTATTAAATTTTCCTCTATGTTGTGTCCTTTGAAAGAGTGCAATAGTTCGTCCCTCCTCACAGTATCAAATGCCTTTTCTAAACCAATAAAACATAGGTGCAAGTCAATGTTTCTCTCGAGGAATGTTTCTATTATTTGTCTACTTGTAAATATGTAGTCTTGTTCACTTTGTCCTGGTCTAAATCCAGTTTGGTTTTCTTCTATCTGACCTCTACTCTTTTCCTTAATCCCATTTCCAGAATCCTGCATACATTTTTCCCGGTACGCTAAGTAGTGATATCCCTCTATAGTGGGATCATTCCAAAATTGATCCTTTCTATGTATTGGTACTACCGTTCCCTTTTTCCAATCGTCAGGCACCTGTTTGGACTTCTATGCCTGTTGACATATTGCATGTAGTAGTTTGTTTGCCTCTCCCTTTGTTTTTAATCATTTCTGGATAAGCTTGATCTGCTCCTGTGGCTTTTCCTAATTTCACCTTTTTATAGCTGTTTGGAGTTCTTCCATTGAGATATTTACATCTTCAGCTGTCTTATCTCCATTACTTGTAACTCTTAATAATTGATCGGTACTCCTTGTTTCATATGTTCTGAGGGATTATGTTATTGTTGAAAATACATTTTCCCCGTTTCCATTATTTGGTTGTCTCCTTTCATTATTTCTCCTTGACGTTGTTAATTTTTCGTATTGGGCATGGTTTGGTCTTTCGCATGCTCTTCATTGCCCCCCAGGACAGTTTTTGATTTCCTTGATAGCTTTCTTGAAGTTTTTGTCCAAACTCTTTCCACTGTTTCTGTTTCGCTTTCCTAACTTCCTCTTTGCCGATAATTCTTTTACTCACGTAATATACCCTATGCGCTGGTCTATGTGGTTGCAAGTATTTCTTCAAGGCATCTTTCCTTTCTTTGATCTAGTATTGACATTCTCATTCCACCATGGTGTTCTTTTCTTATCTCCTTTAATTTGTTTCCCTACCACAGACTTCTCCAGTACAACTGATGAGTGTTTCTTTATATATTTATCACGATTCATCTATTGTGCTTTCCTTCAGATCCATCTGATACACATTTCATTCTGGATTGGTATATCTGTTTTACTATTAGCTAATTTAGTTCTTCTATTTTACCCACCCTAGCTTTCTTCCCTTCCTTTTCTGTTTGTTTTCTTCAGTTAATAATCGCATCACCCCTATCACTAGTGACGATCACTAAATATTTCAGCTCTTCTGTTTACTCTTGCATCCATTGTACTGTAAAACAGAGCTGCTAACTATTATTTAATCTATCATTGATTTTTTTCAAACCTGTCTTCATTTACTCTTGTATATTTATGGATATCTTTAGGAGGAAAAAAGTGTTATCTATTTTTATGTTATTCTTTAGACAAAAATCTATTAGTCTCTCCTCTATTACTCCTTCTTTACCTCTCCTCATGTTTCTACATTGTTGCCTACTATAGCGTTTAAATCTCTTAAATCCATTAATCCCTGTTTGGGTTTGAGATTCTCTGCAACTATTTATAAATCATTTTCAAAGATCTTTTTTCTTCTTTGGTGGCATCTTCGTTTGGTCCTTAAGCTATTAATAATTTGATTTCTTCCTTTGGTTTAATAGTTACCTCTAAAGCCGTGGACTTATAAATTTCCAACTTTCTAGTAGCATTTCTTGCCTTGTATGCATTAGCAAGCTGACTCCTGCTTTAGCTCTATTTTTTGACATCTACTCCTGAGAAGATTAAAGTATGACTTGCTCCTACCTTTTCTATTCCCTTTTCATTTTGTCTTATTTCTGTAATAGTCAAAATGTCTACTTTCAATTTTTCCATTTCTTCAGCTAATTCTAAGTCTTTTCCATTAATTGCCCTAACATTCCATGTTCCAAAATTACAGTCCGTGTTCTTTTCCAGAGTCTTCTTTTTGAAAGGTCAAGTCGGGTATATCATTGTATGTATTTTTTAATCACTTTGGTTTTGGATAAGCAGGATTTCCCAATTCTGGTAGATAGTGGGGATGTCACCTTGAGGCCCCTACCGAGCCTTGTTATTTTCTGTCAGGGTTAACTCCCTTAGTCTTTGGTTAACGAAGACCTGCAGAGCTCTATCTCAGGATCGTCTAATCCCCAGCCAGGTGCTACCTGTCTCTGCCATATTAAACCGTACCATTTAGCAATGTTCACAGTCTGTCGTGTCTCTATTCTGTCTCTCTCTTCGTGTTCTTGATCTCATTTTTTTCTAGAGTGGTGTCTGTATCTCGAGAAACCCTGAGGTACTATTCAGAGAGAGAGAGAGAGAGAGAGAGAGAGAGAGAGAGAGAGAGAGAGAGAGAGAGAGAGAGAGAGAGAGAGAGAGAGAGAGAGAGAGAGAGAGAGAGAGAGAGAGAGAGAGAGAGAGAGAGAGAGATACAGAGACAGATATAGAGACTCAGAGCTCTCAGAGACAGAGACTCTCAAAATGAAAGATAAAGAGTTCTGGCCAGTTATGACCAACATCTTACTCTCTCTGTCTTCTACTTTAATTTCTGATGGCTTTCTGTCTTTGTTCAATAATATGTCTCGATAAAACTGT
>JAXRKP010000856.1:52500-62500 GCA_037039925.1 Doris montereyensis
TCAGATCACACTAATGATGCGGTCGGTCAACAGGCAGAAAAAATGCTTTTTCATCAGATCATAGCAGTCTGACAGGTCAAATTTTCGCCTTTCGGTCCGTAGGTTCTAGGATCAAACCCTTCTTATTGCCGAGTTATGGCTGAGACATTCAATCGCACAATAATAATTGCCAGAACCAGTCCCATTGGCTCAGTGGATAAAGCGTCTACCCGAGGACTGGTAGGTCGGGGTTCGATCCCGACCGGATCAAACCGAAGACTTTACAATTGGTACTCTGGTAACTGCGTCGCATGGCTCCAGCATATGCCAGGACTGGTCGCCCCCGGTGTCAGTTATACTCTGACGACATAATTATTCTCTAAGTACATTGTAAACCGTAGCAAAATGCATGGCATTTCTGTTTTGCATTGATCTGAGAGACCTTAAACCAAACAAACAAACAAACAAACAAACAAACAAGCAAAGCAAAAAGTTGCTTCGTCTATAAAACAACCCCCCCCCAAAAAAAAAAAAATGAAACCGATCAAGACAAAGTAAAAATATATAAGAAAAGAATAGACAACTAGTCCAAATGCGTTTCAAATTTTTATTGATTAATGAGTTTCATTTTGAAAAATTGATTGGTGCGCTTTAAATTAAATTGAATCAAATATCAAATTAACAGATGAAAAAAGATAACTTTAGAAAATTGCAAAACTAAAACAAGCATGACAAACAACTTAAAGTTTCATTAATTTAGAATAAGTAGACAGAAACATATTAGAAGCATGAAATCAAACAGACTAGAAATTTCAAAGCATTTTAAAAGCAAAAGATGGACATGTAAAATACCAATACAATGTATAATTGGTATCTTGTCACCACCGAATCGAAAGTCTCATGACGTGAACTTGGCCTCAAAACCCACGGTACAGACTCAATCCAGAGTAACGACAGCAGTGCTATCCATTCATTCAGTGCTATCCATTCATTCAGTGCTATCCATTCATTCAGTGTTACCCATTCATTCAGTGCTATCCATCCATTCAGTGTTATCCATTCATTCAGTGCTATCCATTCATTCAGTGTTACCCATTCATTCAGTGTTATCCATTCATTCAGTGTTATCCATTCATTCAGTGCTATCCATTCATTCAGTGTTACCCATTCATTCAGTGCTATCCATTCATTCAGTGTTATCCATTCATTTAGTGTTACTCATTCATTCAGTGTTACCCATTCATTCAGTGTTATCCATTCATTCAGTGTTATCCATTCATTCAGTGCTATCCATTCATTCAGTGTTATCCATTCATTCAGTGCTATCCATTCATTCAGTGTTACTCATTCATTCAGTGCTATCCATTCATTCAGTGTTACCCATTCATTCAGTGCTATCCATTCATTCAGTGATATCCATTCATTCAGTGCGTAAACGGTAACATCGTCCTTGACGACAAGTCAATTGTCGGAAATACAATCAGTGAATCAAACGACCTAGACGACACGACGACAGATACGAAACACAGCGAGGAGAAGATAGATCTACACATTTCTGTCACATCTATCACGTCAGACAGTGAGACCAAATGTGACAAAAGAAAGCTCTAACACAAATAAAGGAAACTCATCCATGGAAAACCAACAAGGTGGTAGCAGTAATCACACAATCTTTGCTGACATGGTGAAGCATCTTTACTGTGATAAAATAAGCCTCCAGATCTTCAAAATCATGAAAGATACATGAAGGCATATTACACAGCCAGATCGCAACAATGACTTTTTAAAGCTCGTGTTAGACACATTTCAAACGACACATGTTATTCTTGCAAAGACTGATGATCTCATAATTGAGTATTGCGTTACATACCAAATCAAAAGATGTTCTGGGGAGCAACGAAGAGCATGCCCAAAACGACAAATTAAGAATGCCAAAGAGAACTATTGAAAGAAGTCAGCGAAATAATCAAAACATGGAGAAAGTATTTTCAACAGTTGCATAATTCCTCAAGAGCATATGAAACAAGGAGTACATATCAACTATTAAGAGTAACAAGTAATGGAGATGAGAGAGCTGAAGATGTAGATGTCTAAATGGAAGAACTTTCAAAGAGTTAGAAGAAAAAGTGGAGTTAGGAAACGCCGCGTGAGCTGAACAAGTTAATCCAGAAATGATGAAAAACCATGGGAGATATCCAGACAAACTACTACATGCAATATGACCACAAGCATGGAAGTTAACACAGGGGCCAGATAACTGGAAAAAGGGATAGGTAGTAGCAATACAGAAGAAATGATCAACTATGGAATGCTCAAATCATAGAGGGATATTATAGGAGTATGACAGTGTTGTACCTAAGACCTCTTTTATTTACCACATTTGTGGATCTAATGCGAGCATCATCATAAGTGAAGAAATGAATATAGGTACAGTAGCGTCTAGTTAATCGAACACCACCGTTCTAAACAATGTTAGGATTATCAGAAGTGCCTGGAATGTTAGAGCAATAAATGGAAAAGAGTTAAAATTAGTTGAAGAAATGGAAAAAAATTCAAATTTTGTCTCTCTGCCCTCTGTCTCTGTCTCTGTCTCTGTCTCTGTCTCTGTCTCTGTCTCTGTCTCTGTCTCTGTTCTGTCTCTGTCTCTGTCTAAACATTTTGGCCATTACAGAAAAAAAATTCTCTCTGTCTCTCTTCCTCCCGTTCTCTCTCTCTCTCTCTCTCTGAAAAAAGGACAAGGAATATAAAATGCTCTCTCTCTCTCTCTCTCTCTCTCTCTCTCTCTCTCTCTCTCTCTCTCTCTCTCTCTCTCTCTCTCTCTCTCTCTCTCTCTCTCTCTCTAGGAACTAAATCATATTTTAATCTTCTCAGTAGATGTCAAAGATATAGAGCTAGAGCAGGACAATTGTATGGTCTCTTAGTGCATAAAAGGCAGGTCTTCGTTGAAAAGCTACTAGAAAGTTGGAAATTTACCTAACACCCAGCTATTAGAAATATATACAATGGTATAATATTAAACCAAAACGGACTGTGATTTTGGAAATTAAATTATTAATGGGAAAAGCTGAAGAAATGGACAAATTGAAAGTGGACATTTTGGCTATTACAAGACGCAAAATAAGAAAAAAAAGATATCTTCGAAAATGATTCAAAAATAGCTGCAAATAATCTTAAACCCAAGACAGGAACTAATGGTTTTAGGAGATTTAAATGCTAGAGTAGGAAATCAACAATATAGGACCAAACTTGAAGATGCCACCAGGACGAGTAACAAAATAGGTAAAGAAGGAGAGACAACAAGGCAACTTCTCCAAATGGAGAGAGACTAATAGATTTTTGCCTAAAGAATAACATAAAAATAGATAACATTTTTTCCCCATAAAGATATCCACAAATATACAAGAGTAAATGAAGACAGGTTTGAAAAAAATCAATGATAGATTGTAATAGTTAGCAGCTCCCTTTGTACAGTACAATGGATGCAACAGTAAACAAGAAGAGCTGAAATATTTATGATAGTCACCTAGTGATTGCAAAAATGCAATTACTGACTGAAGAAAACAAACAGAAAAGGAAAAGAAAGAAAGTTACTAAACTCAAAAATAGTGGAACTAAATTAGCTAATAAAACAGATATACCAATCAGAATATAGTGAAATCAAGGATAAAAAAATCAATTAGATGTAAAAGTAACAAGTAATAAGGATCACCAGTTGACTGGAGAGTTCTGTGGTGGAAGAAATCAAAGGAGATATTTAAAAAACAGCATGGTGGAATGAGCCCGATGTCAAGACTAAGATCAAAGAAAGGAAATGCCTTGAAGAAATACTTGCAAACCAAGGAGATGAAGCACAGGGTACTATTACTATGCAATAATGTCAATTAAGCCATGAGGAAGTTAGGAAAGCAAAACAGGAACAGTGGAAAGAGGTTGTACAAAAACTTCAAGAAAGCTATCAAGGAAATCAAAAACTGTTCTGGAGGGATATCACTAATGAAGCGTACAGGAAAGACGAAACCATGCCCAATACGACAAATGAACAACGTCAAAGGAGAAATAATGAAAGGATCAACCAAATGATGTAAACATGGAGAAATGTATTTTCAACAATTACATAATCCTTCCAGAACACATGAAACAAGGAGTAAAGATCAATTATTAAAAGTTACAAGTAATGGAGATAAGACAGCTGAAAGATGTAGATATCTCAATGGAAGAACTCCAAACAGCTATTTGAACACTGTAATTAGGAAAAGCCCTGGAGCAGATCAAGCTTATCCAGAAATGATTAAAAACAATGTAGAGCAAAAGTTACTACATGCAATATGTCAACAAGCATAAAGTCCAAACATGTGCAGTGAAAGACGACTGGAAAAAGGAACAGTAGTACCAATACATAGGAAAGGATCAATTTTGAATACTCCAACTCTGGGGGATATCACATTTATGGATTCCGGGAAAAGGCATGCCAGGATGAAGAAAATGAATTAAGGTATGTGGAAGTTCAAACCAGTAAATGTATCAATGCTTTCATTTGCTGGATTTAGACCAGGAAAAAGTGAACAAGACCACATATTTACAAGTAGACAAATAATAGAAACATTCATCAAAAGAAACATTGACTTGCACCTATCTTTCATTGATTTAGAAAAGGCATTTGATACTGTGAGGAGGGACGAACTTTGCACTCTTTCAAATGACAGAACGTAGTGAAAAATTTAATACAAGCCATTAAAAATTCTTACAATAAACCCACATGTGCAGTGAAAGTAGCTAGAAATGTATTTGAAGAATTAGATGTAGATATAGGAGTAAGAAGGGTTGTACCTAAGTCCTCTTTTGTTTATCAAATTGATGGATTTAGTCGCAAAGGCATCCTCAAAAGTGACGAAATGAATGTAGGTATATGGAAGCTCAAACAAGGGAATGGATGGATGCTTTGATTTGCTAATGAAAGAGGAATGAGAGCAAATGCAAAACCAAAACAATGCTAGTAACTAGGGAAGTTAAACACAAAATCCTAAATTGGCCATGGAGAATTTAGAACAAGTTCAAAGCTTTAATTACTTAGGAGTAATCCTTAACTCAGAGCGAAAACTAAGAGACGAAACAGTAGATAATCCAGAGTACGAAGAGCTGAAATAAAATATATAATAAGAGTAGTAAAAGAAAACTAAAAGAGACTAAGTCAGAAATACAACAATAAAAGATAAAACCAAATCAGATGGTATAACAAATAAGACAGAAATAAAACAACTGAGATGGTTTGGCAATGTAAACAAAATGAATGACAATAGAATAGCTAAATCAGTGTACATTGCTGAAACCCAAGGTAAAGACCAAATGACAGAGCTCGCAGAAAATTGGAAGAAGAAAGTAATGTGTAAAAAGGGTATTAAAGCAAATAAATGTCACTTTCGTGGAAGGAAACAGAAAATGCCAGGGCAAGGAACAGCCTTGACAAATATCACCTCGGACATTAAAACCCACACGCAGGATGATGTGATAGATATGGGAAGCAAATTCACAAGCATATGAGAACAACCCAAAATATACAAAAATACTGTAGAAACAATTTCATTTTTTGCATATCACATATCGAAAAAAATCATTTGATCATGTTTCATTTTTGTTTATCCCGAAATCAGTTGTTTCTGTGAATCTTAGCATAATAAAAACTAATTTCATGAAGATACGTTGAGAAATAAGAAGTAGAAAGGAAATAATGAGCAAAATGATGTTTGGAGAGAATCATATGTTTTTGTTTTTCTGTTACATTTTCTCCCATAAACCTAAGATCGAAGAAAAAGGGTAGAATAATACTTTGAAACATCAAAATACCTCGACAGGCTCTCAACGAGAGGTTGGATTGGAACTTCTTATAGACACTTTTCAATTCCCAGAGGACTAGCACTTTTATTTACTCATTTTGAGATGGTGCCTTTTGATAATAGGTGGGTGAAATATGCGTTATTTTCGGACAATCTACGAACATATTCATAATAGGTCCTTAATATAATTTCTTTTGGATAGCTGTATATACTGTGACGATATGTCTATACTGAACATACCTGGGAAATGTATAGTTATCTGTTTATATTTCTTTTGTCACATACACCTGAAAATTACATAGATTCACATCTCTGTCTATAGTAAGATACACATGGTAACTACATATGTTCACATCTCTATTCACTCCCTCCCCTTCTCTCTCTTTCTCTCCCCCTCTCTCTCTCTCTTCTCTATCTATCTATAAGATACACATGGTAACTAGCGTCACGTACATAAGTTCACATCTATTGTTAAGATAGTTTTCGTACCAGAGTGAAACCCACGAGTTCCCCATACACACTTCTGGTGGTAACAACATAAGTTCACATGTCTATTGTAAGAGTTCACATCGTCTACCCCCAAATTTTTACCAAGTAAGATACATGGACAAATTTCTTTAAATACATAAGTTCACATCTCTATTGTAAGATACACATGGAAATAATAAATACATAAGTTCATATCTCAACTATTGTAAGATTTACTCATTTTGAGAATCGGACAATCTACGAACATACATAAGTCCTTAATATAATTTCACTATTGTAACACTGAAATGATATATTTCTTTTGTCACAGACGCCACAGAAAAATACAGATTCACATCTCTATTGTAAGATACATGGTAAATCACATCTCTATAAGTTCATATCTCTATTGTAAGATACAAATACACATGATAACTACATATATTCAGTTCATCACTATTTGAAATACACATGGATATACATGGTAACGACATTTTCATGTCAATGTGGTTTATATTACGACACCTTGTGGACATTGATTGAGGAAAACAAAGTTGACAATTTCAGTATCTGTATACCACCAACCTTTGAGCAGTTTTTCAAGTTACTTCCCACTGCTATTAAATACTGAAGATAGACATGAAGGGAGAGATTGAAAGCGAGAGAGCATACAAACTTTCAGACAGACATTTAGGTGAGAATGGGGAGATTTGCTCACAATAAGAAAAGAGTAATCCTGAAAAGTGTCACTTACGCATGGTTATCTCATAAATTCTTACTTCTCTGTTGAAAAACCCCAGAGCTACGTAAACCTAATGCATTCAAATAATGTGTGGAAGTTTGGAGTTGTAAGTATGTCATAGATTCAAATTTGCACTGTACAGCTGTAATAGCAAACACTTGGCAAGCAATTCCCCCCAACACGTGCCGCCGTACAAGCAAACACTTAGGCAACCCAGTGACCAAACAAATGCCAGTGTAATAGCAAACTGTTAGGCAACCCAGTGACCAAACAAATGCCAGTGTAATAGCAAACACTTAGGTAACCCATCAACCAAACAAATGCCAGTGTAATAGCAAACACTTAGGTAACCCAGTGACCAAACAAATGCCAGTGTAATAGCAAACACTTAGGTAACCCATCAACCAAACAAATGCCAGTGTAATAGCAAACTGTTAGGCAACCCAGTGACCAAACAAATGCCAGTGTAATAGCAAACACTTAGGTAACCCATCAACCAAACAAATGCCAGTGTAATAGCAAACACTTGGGCAAACCCATTGACCAAACAAATGCCAGTGTAATAGCAAACACTTAGGCAACCCAGTGACCAAACAAATGCCAGTGTAATAGCAAACACTTAGGCAACCCATTGACCAAACAAATGCCAGTGTAATAGCAAACACTTAGGCAACCCATTGACCAAACAAATGCCAGTGTAATAGTAAACACTTAGGAACCCATTGACCAATCAAATGTCAGTGTAATAGCAAACACTTAGGCAACCCATTGACCAACCAAATGCCAGTGTAATAACAAACACTTAGGCAACCCATTGACCAAACAAATTCCAGTGTAATAACAAACTGTTAGGCAACCCATTGACCAAACAAATGCCAGTGTAATAACAAACACTTAGGCAATCCATTGACCAAACAAATGCCAGTGTAATAGCAAACTGTTAGGCAACCCATTGACCAAACAAATGCCAGTGTAATAGCAAACACTTAGGCAACCCATTGACCAAACAAATGCCAGTGTAATAGCAAACACTTAGGCAACCCATTGACCAAACAAATGCCAGTGTAATAACAAACACTTAGGCAACCCAGTGACCAACCAAATGCCAGTGTAATAACAAACACTTAGGAACCCATTGATCGAACAAGTGCCAGTGGTAATACCAAACTGTTAGACAACACATTGACCAAACAAGTTCTGTGGTAATAGCAAACTGTTAGACAACACATTGACCAAATAAATGCCATGGTAATAGCAAACACTTAGGCAACCCATTGATCAACCAAATGCCGGTGTAATAGCAACCACTTAGCAACCCATTGACCAACCAAATGCCAGTGTAATAGCAAACACTTAGGCAACCCATTGACCAACCAAATGCCAGTGTAATAGCAAACACTTAGGCAACCCATTGACCAACCAAATGCCAATGTAATTGCAAACTCTTAGCAACCCATTGACCAACCAAATGCCAGTGTAATAGTAAACACTTAGGCAAGCCATTGACCAAACAAATGCCAGTGTAATAGTAAACACTTAGGCAAGCCATTGACCAACCAAATGCCGTCGTAATAGCAAACTGTTAGGCAAGCAATTCACTCAACACCTGGCGTCATACAAACAGGCTCTTAGGCAACCCATTGACCAAACAAATACCAGGATAATAGCAAACACTTAGACAACCTATTGACTAAAACTATGACCTTTAATAGCAAACTCATAAGGCAAACTATTAACTTAAAAAGTACAGTGGTAACATCAAACTCTTAGGCAACCCATTGACCAAATAAGTGCCATGGTAATAGTAAACACTTAGGCAACTCATTAACCAAATAAGTGCCATGGTAATAGCAACACTTAGGCAACCTATTAACCAAATAAGTGCCATGGCAACCCAAACAACCAAATAAGTGCCATGGTAATAGCAAACAACCAAATAAGTGCCATGGTAATAGCAAACAACCAAATAAGTGTCATGGTAATAGGCAAACAACCAAATAAGTGTCATGGTAATAGCAAACACAAACAACCAAATAAGTGTCATGGTAATAACAAACAACCAAATAAGTGTCATAGTAATAGCAAACAACCAAATAAGTGCCATGGTAATAGCAAACAACCAAATAAGTGTCATGGTAATAGCAAACAACCAAATAAGTGTCATGGTAATAGCAAACAACCAAATAAGTGTCATGGTAATAGCAAACAACCAAATAAGTGTCATGGTAATAGCAAACAACCAAATAAGTGTCATGGTAATAGCAAACAACCAAATAAGTGTCATGGTAATAGCAAACAACCAAATAAGTGTCATGGTAATAGCAAACAACCAAATAAGTGTCATGGTAATAGCAAACAACCAAATAAGTGTCATGGTAATAGCAAACAACCAAATAAGTGCCATGGTAATAGCAAACAACCAAATAAGTGTCATGGTAATAGCAAACAACCAAATAAGTGTCATGGTAATAGCAAACAACCAAATAAGTGTCATGGTAATAGCAAACAACCAAATAAGGGTCATGGTAATAGCAAATACTTAGGCAACCCATTAACCAAATAAGTGCCATGGTAATAGCAAACAACCAAATAAGTGCCATGGTAATAGCAAACACTTAGGCAACCCATTAACCAAATAAGTGCCATGGTAATAGCAAACTCTTAGGCAACCCATTAACCAAATAAGTGCCATGGTAATAGCAAACACTTAGGCAACCCATTAACCAAATAAGTGCCATGATAATAGCAAACACTTAGGCAACCCATTAACCAAATAAGTGCCATGGTAATAGCAAACACTTAGGCAACCCATTAACCAAATAAGTGCCATGGTAATAGCAAACACTTAGGCAACCCATTAATCCAACAAATACCATGCCATTAGCAAACTCATATACTCACAAATACCGTGGTAATAGTAAACTCTTATACGACCTATTGAACATTTGAGTGTTGTATTGGTAGCAGACTCTTTAGCAAC
>JAXRKP010000856.1:72500-95000 GCA_037039925.1 Doris montereyensis
TTATTACAACACCCCCTTATGCCTTGTAGAATTTTAAAACAATAACTTCTTACAACACCTCCTTATGCCTTGTGGAAATTTAAACAGAACAACTTATTACCACGCCTTCCTATGCCTTGTAGAAATTTAAAAACAACAACTTATTATCCGCCTTCCTATGCCTTGTAGAAATTTAAAAACAACAACTTGTTACAACGTTTCCTATGCCTTGCAGAGATAAAAAAAAAAAACAACTTATTACAACGCCTTCCTGTGCCTTGCAGAAATTAAAACAAAAAATATTCCAACGTCTACCTATGCTTTGCAAAAAAAAAACTAATTGTTACAACGTCTCCCTATGCCTGGCAGAAAAAACCCAGAAATTGTTACAACGTCTCCCTATGCCTGGCAGAAAAAAAAACAAATTGTTACAACGTCTCCCTATGCCTGGTAGAAAAAAAAACAAATTGTTACAACGTCTCCCTATGCCTGGCAGAAAAAACCCCAATTTATTTCAACGCCTCCTATGCCATGCAAATTTTTTTTTTTTAATTAGTACAACGCCTGCCTATGCCTTACAGAAGAAAAAAAACGTATTTCAACGCCTCCCTATGCCTTGGAGACGAAAAACATTTATTACAACGCCTCCGTATGCCTTGGAGAAGAAAACCATTTGCCTTGGAGAAAAACCATTTATTACAACGCCTCCGTATACCTTGGAGGAAAGAAGAAAAACATTTATTACAACTCCTCGGTATGCATGCCTTGGAGAAGAAGGAAACGTATTTCAACGCCTCCTATGCCTTGCAATTCCCTCCACCATATCGGCTTATGTGGTTTTTCCATCTTTTTGCTGAAAATAAAATTGTAAAACTGAAATTAACACTTAGAAATAGCAGTGAAGCCTTCATAAATCACATGAAATACAGTGCCTAAAATAAAATTGTCAACTGAAATTGATACTTAATAGAAATAGCAGTGAAGCCGTCATAAATCCCATGAAATACAGTAGCTAAAATAAAATTGTCAACTGAAATTGATACTTAATAGAAATAGCAGTGAAGCCTTCATAAATCATGAAATACAGTAGCCAAAATAAAATTGTCAACTGAAATTGATACTTAGAAATAGCAGTGAAGCCTTCATAAATCACATCAAATACAGTAGCTAAAATAAAATTGTCAACTGAAATTAACATTTAGAAATAGCAGTGAAGCCTTCATAAATCACATGAAATACAGTGCCTAAAATAAATTCATAACCGTATTTTATTTAGAATCAAAGCAAAATTCCGATTATAGTAGTACTAAACAAATTGAGTAAGTTGTTATGAAGCAAGACTGCCTTATAACAGGGCATCATCAGTAATGGATAAATATGTAATTTTGTAAATAAAATAGTCACTTTCCCTTGAAAGAAAAACAACCCTAACAGAACTAAACAAAGGAAACAGGATGACCTATTAATTGTGCAGTTAATTTTTGTTCAATTTGGGTTTTTTTTGTTTTGGTGGCAGTTTGATTTAAGTCGTTTTGCTGAAGGAGACCTCGCGTCTGTTCATGGTACTATTTACTTTTTCTTTGTGATTGATTCATTTCTCGTTTCCATTATATCGTTTTTTGTGAGACGTAACTGTAAAACATTATCTTCACTAACTCATGGTCGCATGTTACTTATGTACATCTATGTCATTGTGAATCTGTCTTAAAATTCCATGATGATGTTTATACATTATAATAATATAAAGCTATTCGATTGTAGAATTGTATTATATTTCCTTTGTCGCTTGTTCTGTCGTGGAGCCAACTCGTGTTGTAACGTGCCACTCTGCTTTGTTGAAGTCTGTGGTTGTTATCAATTAAACATTTTACATATAAAATTCGAAAAGAAAAGAAATCGATGAACAGTCATTTGTTATAGGACAACCTAAACGATTGTTTTAGAATTGGCAAGGACGTCTCGTGCATCATAGACGAGCATTTTGATAATATAAGTTTAGGTTCTTTTCTTTATTTGTATCCTATGTTTTGATTTGATTTGATTTGATTTACCCACCTCCACTACTAAGGTGATCTCGGGGTTTTTGGTGGGATTTTTAATTTTGCCTGGGAAGCCATGTAAACCGCCAAGGGATCTTTAACGTGCAGAGAATGTTGTGACCTCAATACAGGGCCTTCTTTTTATCGTCCGTCTCCGATGGGAATAGGTGTCGATCCACCTACCTGGACCAGGGGCAGGAGATAGGGGGGTAAAATTTGCCCGAAAAACTCAAGCAAATATTTCAACCATTGCTGAAGCTCGAACCCACTATCTTTTGGTTGAGAGGTCGACATCTTGCCTCTGCACTACCTAGTCCCGTATCTTGGGATAAATTATGGCTCGACTTTTAACTTTTGCATTCGACTAATTGGAGCATGGGACCTAGATCTCAGCCTTTGACCAACCACATACATGAAATATTACGGATGACCTTATGCGTCTTACCCAAATATCCTTTGATCAACCACATAGATGAAATATTACGAATGAGCTCAGGTGTCTTACCTAAATACTTGGTGAGTCGATTATTTGGTGTACTTGGTGAGCCTATGATTTGGTGTACTTGGTGAGTAAATTATTTGGTGTACTTGGTGAGTCTATGATTTGGTGTACTTGGTGAGTAGATTATTTGGTGTACTTGGTGATAGATTATTTGGTGTACTTGGTGAGTAGATTATTTGGTGTACTTGGTGAGTCTATCATTTGGTGTACTTGGTGAGTATATTATTTGGTGTACTTGGTGAGTCTATGATTTGGTGTACTTGGTGAGTAGATTCTTTGGTGTACTTGGTGAGTAGATGATTTGGTGTACTTGGTGAGTAGATTATTTGGTGTACTTGGTGAATAGATTATTTGGTGTACTTGGTGAATAGATTATTTGGTGTACTTGGTGAATAGATTATTTGGTGTACTTGGTGAGTAGATTATTTGGTGTACTTGGTGAGTAGATGATTTGGTGTACTTGGTGAGTAGATTATTTGGTGTACTTGGTGAGTAGATTATTTGGTGTACTTGGTGAGTAGATTATTTGGTGTACTTGGTGAATGGATTATTTGGTATACTTGGTGAATATATTATTTGGTGTACTTGGTGAATAGATGATTTGGTGTACTTGGTGAGTAGATTATTTGGTGCACTTGGTGAATAGATTATTTGGTGTACTTGGTGAATAGATTATTTGGTGTACTTGGTGAGTAGATTATTTGGTGTACTTGGTGAATAGATTATTTGGTATACTTGGTGAATAGATGATTTGGTGTACTTGGTGAGTCTATGATTTGGTGTACTTGGTGAGTAGATTATTTGGTATACTTGGTGAATAGATTATGTGGTGTACTTGGTGAGTAGATTATTTGGCGTACTTGGTGAGTAGATTATTTGGTGTACTTGGTGAATAGATTATTTGGTGTACTTGGTGAGGCTATGATTTGGTGTACTTGGTGAGTAGATTATTTGGCGTACTTGGTGAGTAGATTATTTGGTGTACTTGGTGAATAGATTATTTGGTGTACTTGGTGAGTCTATGATTTGGTGTACTTGGTGAGTAGATGATTTGGTGTACTTGGTGAGTAGACGATTTGGTGTACTTGGTGAATAGATTATTTGGTGTACTTGGTGAGTAGATTATTTGGTATACTTAGTGAGTAGATGATTTGGTATACTTGGTGAGTAGATGATATGGTGTACTTGGTGAGTAGATTATTTGGTGCACTTGGTGAATAGATTATTTGGTGTACTTGGTGAATAGATTATTTGGTGTACTTGGTGAGTAGATTATTTGGTGTACTTGGTGAATAGATTATTTGGTATACTTGGTGAATAGATGATTTGGTGTACTTGGTGAGTCTATGATTTGGTGTACTTGGTGAGTAGATTATTTGGTATACTTGGTGAATAGATTATTTGGTGTACTTGGTGAGTAGATTATTTGGCGTACTTGGTGAGTAGATTATTTGGTGTACTTAGTGAATAGATTATTTGGTGTACTTGGTGAGGCTATGATTTGGTGTACTTGGTGAGTAGATTATTTGGCGTACTTGGTGAGTAGATTATTTGGTGTACTTGGTGAATAGATTATTTGGTGTACTTGGTGAATCTATGATTTGGTGTACTTGGTGAGTAGATGATTTGGTGTACTTGGTGAGTAGACGATTTGGTGTACTTGGTGAATAGATTATTTTGTGTACTTGGTGAGTAGACGATTTGGTGTACTTGGTGAGTAGATGATTTGGTATACTTGGTGAGTAGATTATTTGGTATACTTAGTGAGTAGATGATTTGGTATACTTGGTGAGTAGATGATATGGTGTACTTGGTGAGTAGATTATTTGGTGTACTTGGTGAGTAGATGATTTGGTATACTTGGTGAGAAGATGATTTTGTATATTTGGTGAGTAGATTATTTGGTGTACTTGGTGAGTAGATGATTTGGTATACTTGGTGAGTAGATTATTTGGTGTTCTTGGTGAGTAGATGATTTGGTGTACTTGGTGAGTCTATGATTTAGTGTACTTAGCGAGTCTATGATTTGGTGTACTTGGTGAATAACGAGAAAGGTTGGCATGTGTTCTGTGTTAGCGTTGTTGTGTACGTCAAATTGGATATCAAATCACCAAGATGGACGAAGTGATTTGATCTCGTCGCAGTGTTGTCAAGGAAGTCGGCGTACTCTCCTAAAAACAATGTGTGTGTGTTATTTTATTGACTGTGGGGAGAGTGGGTGGTAAATAAACACAAAAAATTGTATAAACGCGATTACCTCGAAAATTTAAAAAGAGCTGTAGGTGTGAGTCTGGGGTTTTTCATATTTTGGGATGGTACAGGTTGCTTTCTTGTAGATAACTCAAATGCCTTGTAAACAGCCAAGGGATCTGACGTGCACAGAGTGTTGTGATCTGCCAACGGGAACTCCTTCTTAAATCTTAGCGTCCATCTCTGACAGTACTGCGTGTCGATCCACCTACCTGGACCGGAAAGAGGAGGGTAGATTATACCCGGGAATGCTGTTGAAAATGTTTCTACCATCAGAACTTGAATCTTTGGTTTAAGAGGCCAACACCTTACCTCGGGACTACTGAATCTCCCTGGACCTTGTACAAATTGGATGCACACGGTGACACATCTTGCGGCTGAAATCCGCGTCTTGTAAGAAAATACGTGTAATGACATTGTTTTCGTGTTTAAAATTACCAACATTCTTTAGATTTTTTAAATCTCACGTAGAACACGTATGTCCACACCGAAAATTGACAATAAGCGACAATAAATGACAAAAAAGTGACAATAAATGACAATAAGTGACAATAAGTGACAATAACTGACAATAAATGACAATAAATGACAATAAATGTCAATAAATGACAATAAATGACAATAAATCACAATAAATGACCATAAATGACAATAAGTGACAATAAATGACAATAAATGACAATAAGTGACAATAAATGACAATAAATGACAATAAATGACAATAAATGACAATAAATGACAAAAAAGTGACAATAAGTGACAATAAATGTCAATAAATGACAATAAATGACAATAAATGACAATAAATGACAATAAATGACAATAAGTGACAGTAAATGACAATAAATGACAATAAATGACAATAAGTGACAATAAATGACAATAAATGACAATAAATGACAATAAGTGACAATAATTGATAATAAATGACAATAAGTGTCAATAATGACAATAAATGTCAATAAATGTCAATAAATGACAATAAATGACAATAAGTGACAATAAGTGATAATAAATGACAATAAATGACAAAACAGTGACAATAAATGACAATAAGTGACAAAAAAGTGACAATAAATGACAATAAGTGACAATAAACGACAATAAATGACAATAAGTGATAATAAATGACAATAAGTGACAATAAATGACAATAAATGACAATAAGTGACAATAAATGACAATCAATGACAATAAATGACAATAAATGACAATAAGTGACAATAAATGACAATAAGTGACAATAAGTGACAATAAGTGACAATAAGTGACAATAAATGTCAATAAATGACAATAAATGACAATAAGTGACAATAAGTGACAATACATGTCAATAAATGACAAAAAAGTGACAATAAATGACAATAAATGACAAAAAGTGACACAAAAGTGACAATAAATGACAATAAATGACAATAAGTGACAATAAGTGACAATAAATGACAATAACTGTCAATAAATGTCAATAAATTACAAAAAAGTGACAATAAATGACAATAAGTGTCAATAAGTGACAATAAGTGACAACAAATGTCAATAAATGACAATAAATGACAATAAGTGACAATAAATGACAATAAATGACAATAAGTGACAATAAATTACAATAAATGACAATAAGTGACAATAAGTGACAATAAATGACAATAAGTGACAATAAGTGACATTAAAGGACAAAAAAGTGACAATAAATGACAATAAATGACAATAAGTGACAATAAGTGACAATAAATGTCAATAAATGACAATAAGTGACAATAAGTGACAATAAATGACAAAAATGTGACAATAAATGTCAATAAATGTCAATAAATGACAATAAATGACAATAAGTGACAATAAGTAACAATAAATGACAATAAATGACAGTAAGTGACAATAATGACAATAAGTGACAATAAATGTCAATAAATGACAGTAAGTGACAATAAGTGACAATAAATGTCAATAAGTGACAATAAATGTCAATAAGTGACAATAAATGTCAATAAATGACAATAAGGGACAATAAGTGACAATAAATGTCAATAAATGACAATAAATAACAATAAGTGACAATAGATGACAATAAGTGACAATAAATGACAATAAGTGACAATAAATGTCAATAAATGTCAATAAATTACAATAAAGGACAATAAATGACAATAAGTGACAATAAGTGACAATAAATGTCAATAAATGACAATAACTGACAATAAGTGACAATAAGCGACAATAAGCGACAATAAATAATAATAAATGTCAATAAATGACAATAAATAACAATAAGTGACAATAAATGACAATAAATGACAATAAGCGACAATAAATGACGAAAAGTGACAATAAATGACAATAAGGTGCAACGTACTGGTGGATTTGTCGCGTATTGTCGTTGATCAATTTTGACTTCACTCCACTGTGGTTCCTTTGTCTTACGTATGTCCATAGTTGGGTTTTTTTTCTCTTATGTTTTTCTATTTTCCTTTATCTGGTTTCTTACAAAATCTGCATGAGCTGGTATACATGCTTGTTGGGGTTTCCTTGTTTTTCTACACATTTACTGGTAAAGACGGTGTGGAGGCAATGGCAGACTACCACACTGTGCTGTATGTGTTATGCTTAGAAAAATCAGGACTGTATCTCGGATTACTCTACCCTCAACTACGAGTACTCGACTTAGTTATGTGTTACTCTTTCCGAGTTACAGTTTCGCATTTTTGTTGAGCCATTTTTTCCTTTCTTGAAGCTTGATATTTTGAAGTGTTTTCTGATTGTTTGGGTTGGGGTTTTTTCTTGGTTCTTTTTTTTGTTTTTTGTTGTTGTTTTTTTTTTTTTGGGGGGGGGTTGGGGGGTGGGTGGTTGTCGTTGGCGTTGTTTTGGTTTGTTGTTTTGTTTGGTTTTGTTTTGTTTGTTGTTGTTTTTTTTTGTTGTTGGTTCGTTTGTTTGTTTTTTGGGGGAGGGAGGGGGGGGGGAGGGGTTGTGGACCAATAACTTACCTAGTGCTGCAATGAAGGACCTTCCATGTATCTCTTTTCATGACAAACATCTTTAGGGTATGTAGGGCTTCACTAAAGGACCTTCCATCTATCTCTTTTCATAACAAGTATCTTTAGGGTATGTAGTGTTGCAATAAAGGATCTTCCATCCATCTCTTTTCATGACAAGCATCTTAAGGGTATGTAGGGCTTCAATAAAGGACCTTCCATCTATCTCTTTTCATGACAAGCGTCAGATACTTCAAATCTAAAAATTTCAATCCATGCAAATGAAATGAGGATATGGGGGAGTTTGAATCTAAATGCTAGCCTGGAAGTTGAACATAACTCACTCTAATGATTGTCTTCCTGGCGGAGTTTGAATCTAAATGCTAGCCTGGAAGTTGAACATGACTCACTTTAATGATTGTCTTCCTGGCGGGTTTGAATCTAAATGCTAGCCTGGAAATTGAACGTGACTCACTCTAATGAATGCCTTCCTGGTGGAGTTTGAATCTAAATGCTAGCCTGGAAGTTGAACGTGACTCACTCTAATGATTGTCTTCCTGGTGGAGTTTGAATCTAAATGCTAGCCTGGAAGTTGAACGTGACTCACTGTAATGAATGTTTTCCGTGTACTATCGGAGTGGGCTGTACGTTGCATGGTCCTTTCTTCTCTTGATTGGCAAACCATTACCGGTCAATGTTATCTGGAAAAGATATCCAAGATGACCATGCCACAGCTAGCTGCAGAAGATGATGACATTTTTCAGCAAGATGGTGCACCATCACACTGGCATCTTGTCGGGGTTTTGTTTCTTCCAAACAGGTGGAATGGTCGTGCTGGACAGCAAGACAAGATGTCTTTAGCAAGTGGCCCCTGAGATTACGTGACCTCACTCTTTGTGACCTTTTATGTGGGGTACGTTAAGGACAGAGTTTTGTACCTTCATTAGCCGTAACCCTGGATGATCCTTCTCAAAAACCTATAGCTGCGTACTCATTCACACCTGAGTCAAGTGAGGAAAGAAGTGTAAGTACCTCTCCTAAGAGTACAACGTTGTGAAAGAAAACCCACCTGTGCCAGCCGTGTGGCTTGAACCAGTGTCGTCGTGATTACTAACTCACAAAACTACACTTCAGGTAAACGAGTGTCAATACCAGCTGATACTAAAGAAAACTTGATGATCTAATTCAACCATAGCCACTAACATGGGAGTTTTTCTCAATAGATTTACATTCAATGTTTCGGCCTGAAATTGGGTACAGTTTTTATACACTCTCTGTAGATCTTTATTCACTCATATAGCGTCACTCTTTTTCCTATTATATTATGTCTTATACACATTAACACTAGTAAGTAGTAAACTTGTTACCCTGTTGGGCTTTGGCGTACATAGTCATTTTTTTACAAGTCATTTTTACTGTATTTTGATTTCTCTATATTGTCTATGTGACTTAATATTGAATTCTCTATATTGTCTATGTGACTTAATATTGAATTCTCTATATTGTCTATGTGACTTAATATTCATTTCTCTATATTGTCTACGTGACTGTATACTGAATTCTCTATATTGTCTAAGTGACTGTATATTGATTTCTCTATATTGTCTATGTGGCTGTATATTGATTTCTCTATATTGTCTACGTGACTGTATATTGATTTCTCTATATTGTCTACGTGACTGTATATTGATTTCTCTATATTGTCTACGTGACTGTATATTGATTTCTCTATATTGTCTACGTGACTGTATATTGATTTCCCTATATTGTCTGACGTGACTGTATATTATATTGATTTCTCTATATTGATCTTGTCTACGTGACTGTATATTGATTTCTCTATATTGTCTACGTGACTGTATATTGATTTCTCTATAGTAATCCATAATATATATAGTGTATACGTTGTTTACGCTTGTTATATTTCAACTGTCTAAAACAAACTAACTTCTCTTTCATGTCTATGCATTAATTACGCGATAAGTCGCCATGGAATAAAAATAAAAAAGACATTGGGTGGTAAATGCATTAGGCGGTTGGAGTGTGCTACTGCTGGTAGTGGTCGGATCTGCTTCTTTCCTTGCACTCTTTCACACACGTCTTATGTCTTACTCTTTCACACATGTCTTATGTCTACTCTTTCACACATGTCTTATGTCTACTCTTTCACACATGTCTTATATCTACTCTTTCACACATGTCTTATGTCTACTCTTTCACACATGTCCTATAGCTTACTCTTTCACATGTCTTATAGCTTACTCTTTCACACATGTCTTATATCTTACTCTTTCACACATGTCTTATAGCTTACTCTTTCACACATGTCTTATATCTTACTCTTTCACACATGTCTTATGTCTACTCTTTCACACATGTCTTATAGCTTACTCTTTCACACATGTCTTATAGCTTACTCTTTCACACATGTCTTATATCTTACTCTTTCACACATGTCTTATAGCTTACTCTTTCACATGTCTTATATCTTACTCTTTCACACATGTCTTATATCTTACTCTTTCACACATGTCTTATAGCTTACTCTTTCACACATGTCTTATGTCTTACTCTTTCACACATGTCTTATAGCTTACTCTTTCACAGACGCCTTATATCTTGATGTTTGTTTTTCGATTCACACTGACATCATCCCATATTAGTATGAGGGTCAAGGTAAATTCTGATGAAACAAACAAACGAACATAAAGAATTCAGAGAGTTGAATGTTTTATTGCGTTTTGTATCAGTTTAGTAAAATATAAAAAATTGAAGATAAATAATAGCAGTGTAAGAGCAGTGATTTGAGGCTGGGAGTAAAAACAAACAAAACAAAACAAAGCCAAAAACTACATTCAAGTTGTTGTAAAGCTACCGATAGCATGGCGCAGGGATTTCTCGCCATATATGGGACCAGACTGTAGCAATGGAGTAAACCTCTATCATTTTTCTTTTTTTCCTCCCCCTCTAAAATCGAATTTGACATTTACAAATATTTGCACTGGTGGTAAACTGGTTAAAGGCACAATAACCCTTGGACACTCGACCGTTGTAAAACAGGCGAACTGCCCTTCGATCCGAGGCTACCACGAGGCCTAATCTCTCGGGCCAGGCAGCTCTGACGTTACAAGGTATCCTGCAGCAGTCCTCATGTTGACCACCTGGTCCCCACCTCTCCGTCTGGCTATCATAGTGCATCCTTTGAAGTAGAAGATGTCTCCATTGAAATTAGCGGCCGCATCGATACCCTTGGCAAAAACGCTGTTTTTAGGGAAAATATCGCGCAATGACCTTTTGGACCCTTCGTCTTAAAGCCATTAAGGTTAAAGACGTAATATCTATTTCCAGTAATCAGGATAGTGGACGTCGGATCCCTAGCCGGATGGAACGCAGCGTCTACCGATTTACCTCGGGGGAAGTGTCGGTAACGAGTGCCAACGCGTGTGCGTCCACTGGCGTGCTTCGTCAGACTGTTGAACACAATTATTTCCCCGGCAACGAACAGTTGGAGATGTCCTCTCGCGGGAACAGCTGCTTCGACAGGGTGGCATCCATATCCGATATGAACAGACTTACAGTAGTGAAGAGCAGACGATATGCCAATGACCAACAGCAGGGTAGCGCATATGGGTTTCATGACAGACGTCGAATTTCGGATCAAACCTGAAATGATGAACAGTGTTATTCATAGAATAATTGATTATCCATGTGATTTCATTCAAATGTCTTTCTTGACTCCCTGTGGAGCAGGCAGTACAGCTGCATGTTAGGTCGAATCTAAATCTAGAACAATAATTTGGATGTAGATCTAAGTAATCTAACAAAACAAGGTCTAGATCTAGATTTCTCTAGCTCTAGAATTGTATGTAGATTTTAGGTCTATACTTAACCCACACACAAAAAAAAACAACACTACATCGGGTTCAAGTGGTGATTGCGGAGTGACAATTGCTTGTGGAGTAATGACACTTTGTAGACTTATAACACAGCTATAATGGCATGTAACTCTACAACATCAATAAAATGTTATGATATTCAGGAAAATAGGACTAGATATTATGAGTGCCGGTCAGATATTTTCATTTTCAAACTTTTAACCAGAATCGTAAATTTGGAACCAAACTCAAAATGTAATAAAGAACGTAGCAAATCAAAAATGTTGAAGAATGTAGCAAATCAAATGTAATGAAGAACGTAGCAAATCAAATGTAATGAAGAACATAACAAATCAAATATGTAATGAAGAAAGCCAATCAAAAATGTAATGAAGAATGTAGCAAATCAAAATGTAATGAAGAACGTAACAAATCAAAATGTAATGAAGAACATAACAAATCAAATATGTAATGAAGAATGTAGCCAATCAAAAATGTAATGAAGAATGTAGCAAATCAAAATGTAATGAAGAACGTAGCAAATCAAAAATGTAATGAAGAACATAACAAATCAAATATGTAATGAAGAATGTAGCCAATCAAAAATGTAATGAAGAAAGCAAATCAAAATGTAATGAAGAACGCGCCAAATCAAAATGTAATAAAGAACATAACAAATCAAATATGTAATGAAGAATGTAGCCAATCAAAAATGTAATGAAGAATGTAGCAAATCAAAATGTAATAACGTAGCAAATCAAAAATGTAATGAAGAATGTAAAATCAAAAATGTAATGAAGAACATAACAAATCAAATATGTAATGAAGAATGTAGCCAATCAAAAATGTAATGTAGCCAATCAAAAATGTAATGAAGAATGTAATAAATCAAAATGTAATGAAGAATGTAGCAAATCAACATGTAATGAAGCATGTAGCCAAACAAAAATGTAATGAAGAATGTAGCAAATCAAAAATGTAATGAAGAATGTAGCTAATCAAAATGTAATAAAGAACGTAGCAAATCAAAAATGTAATGAAGAATGTAGCAAATCAAAAATGTAATGAAGAATGTAGCAAATCAAAAATGTAACGAAGAATATACCAAATCAAAAATGTAATGAAGAATGTAGCAAATCAAAATGTAATGACGAACGTAGCAAATCAAAATGTAATGAAGAATGTAACATATCAAATATGTAATGAAGAATGTAGCCAATCAAAAATGTAATGAAGAATGTAGCAAATCAAATATCTAATGAAGAATGTAGCCAATCAAAATGTAATGACGAATGTAGCAAATCAAAATGTAATGAAGAATGTAACATATCATAATGTAATGAAGAATGTAGCAAATCAAATATTAATGAAGAATGTAGCCAATCAAAATGTAATGAAGAATGTAACAAATCAAAATGTAATGAAGAACGTAGCAAATAAATATGCAATGAAGAATGTAGCAAATAAAAATCAAATATGTTATGAAGAATGTAGCCAATCAAAAATGTAATGAAGAACATACCCAATCAAAAATGTAATGAAGAACGTAGCAAATCAAAAATGTAAGGAATAATGTAGCAAATCAAAAAATGTAATGAAGAATGTAACAAATCAAAAATGAAATGAAGAAAGTAGCCAATCAAATATGTAATGAAGAATGTAGCAAATCAAAAATGAAATGAAGAAAGTAGCCAATCAAAAATGTAATGAAGAATGTAGCCAATTAAAAATGTAATGAAGAACATAGCCAATCAAAAATGTAATGAAGAACGTAGCAAATCAAATATGAAATGAAGAAAGTAGCCAATTAAAAATGTAATGAAGAATGTAGCAAATCAAAAATATAATGAAGAACGTAGCAAATCAAAAATGTAATGAAGAATGTAACAAATCAAATGTAATGAAAATGTAGCAAATCAAAAATGTAATGAATAACGTAGCAAATCAAAAATTTAATGACGAATGTAACAAATCAAAATGTAATGAGGAATGTAGCAAATCAAAAATATAATGAAGAATGTAAGAAATCAAAATGTAATGAAGAACGTAGCAAATCAAAATGTAATGAAGAATGTAGCAAATCAAAATGTAATGAAGAATGTAGCAAATCAAAAATGTAATGAAGAACGTAGCAAATCAAAATGTAATGAAGAACATAACAAATCAAAAATGTAATGAAGAATGAAGCAAATCAAAAATCATTTGATGGAAACATTAATTCGGTGAATGGAAGTAGAGAACGATCTTTTATTCCATTTCAATTTCATTTACCAGGGAAAAAATTACCATGATCAAAGTAATTGGCAAGAACAGTTGTTTTCTTTTCTTTATAGGACAAAGCACACACTATCTGGTGTGATCCCATCTTGCACGAATGAAACGTTCGATCCCATCACTGATAGACCTTATTAATTCCTGACTGTATTGTGTGGAATGTTGGCCCAATCCTCTACCAGAAACTGACCAAACTCGTCACAGTTCATTGGATTTCTTACCTAACTCATGTGCCCAGAACATCCCACATGTGAGTTCTATCGGGGACAGATCTGGTGACCGTGTAGGCCAAGGCAAAACTTGCATGTTCTGCTCCTGAAGTTTTTTCTTCGCAGATTCTCGCGATATAAGGTCGGGAATAATTGTCGTGTTGAATAGCTTTACTCTGTTGTTGTTGATTGGTGAAATGAGATGAGAGGCAATGACTTCCTTTCGATACCGTAAGGCATTCATCCGTATATGTGATGTGAGTGTCAATGAGCGATAAAAGTTTGAAAATGGAAATTCCCGACTAGTGCTCACATAATTTAGTCCCATCCCTACGATGATCAATATTTAGCATTACTATTTGGAACATGCAAGCCTCTATAGTTGGGTGATAAGTGTGTGCAAGTTCATTGTTCCATAAGTAGTGATTGCTCTGCAATCAGTCTTTAATTTGAGTCTAGAGTTGCGTTCTTTGTTTAATTTTTGCTTAGGACATATATTGATCCACTTAGACGGAAAGATAAATATCGAGATGTAAGTCTTACGTCTATACTCGAGCTGTAATATTTATTTCTTTGATGTTTATGAGGCCAAGAAAGTCGGCCAAGAAAGATTGATGACAAAATCATCTTGGGTTGATAAAAACAAAGGTAGACTGTCACCTTTGCTACACATTGTACCGCCCCCCCCTCTGAGACACACACTATCACACACACACTGACACACACTATCACACACTGTCACACACACGCACACTGTCACACACAAAGACACTGTCACACACACGCACACTGTCACACACACACAAGTACACTGTCACACATACACGTACACTGTCACACACACACACTGACACACACTACCACACACTGTCACACACATACACACACTGTCACACACACAGACACTGTCACACACACGCACACTGACACACACTATCACACACTGTCACACACACGCACACTGTCACACATACACACACTGTCATACACACGCATACTGTCACACACACACTGTCACACACACACACTGTCACACACACACTGTCACACGAACACTGTCACACACACGCACACTGTCACACACACGCACACTGTCACACATACACACACTGTCACACACACGCATACTGTCACACACACACACACACACACTGTCACACACACACTGTGACACACACACATACTGTCACACGAACACTGTCACACATACACACACTGTCACACACACGCATACTGTCACACACATGCACACTGTCACACACACACACACACTGTCACACACACACACACTGTCACACGAACACTGTCACACACGCACACTGTCACACACACGCACACTGTCACACACACGAACACTGTCACACACACACGCACGCTGTCACACACACACACACACACACTATCACACACACACGCACACATACACGCATAGAAGGCATCTAAAACTAAATATCAGGCTTCTCCGCATGTATCAAACTACTCCTATTAGTACGCTCTGTGTAAAGGGAATTTCTACAACGTGACTGTTAGTGTGAGTCCAGTCACAAGTAACGCTTCCATTCTTCTTCAGTACATTATTATCACTGTTTGCTATCCTAGGTCTACGATAATTCTAAACTTAAAGAATTTTGTCCCGTGCTATGATTATTCCCTTGTATTTGGCTTAATTTGTCCCTATGGGAAATTCCAATATTTATAATTGTATACGATGTCTGTATTCCTCCTTAACCAAGAGATCATTTTGGAATCGCAAGATCACGTATTTGGGCGATGACATATTTGGATTAAGACAACACACAGTACAACAACATGCCACAAAACGTCCACATAATTATTTGGTAGATGTCGGTTGCAAGTTCAAAAAAAATTAAAAAGCTCTAAGTGGATATGTGTACATGTCGCATATTTGCTAGCCGTTATTGGATTCGCGCAATAGAAAAGTTTCGATAAAGTTTGGAGACAAAAAACCCACCCCGGATATTTTCTCAAACGAATTGTGAGGTGGAGTGGGAGGGGGTTCATTGCGTAGCAACATTTACAGTAACGGACTACCTTTCTTGACAAAAACTCAGAGTAGCCATATAACGCCCCCCCACCCACCCATCCCCAGTATTCTTGGCCTATTAGGCCTAACACCTAATCATTATAGAAATTATACCGTATATGACATCTCTAATCATTATAACTATGGTCTCTAAAACATTATATCTAGACATCTATAGTCTAACCTAAAACATTATATCTAGACATCTCTAGTCTAACCTCAAACATTATATCTAGACATCTCTAGTCTAACCTCAAACATTATATCTAGACATCTCTAATCTAACCTCAAACATTATATCTAGACATCTCTAGTCTAACCTCAAACATTATATCTAGACATCTCTAGTCTAACCTCAAACATTATATCTAGACATCTCTAGTCTAACCTCAAACATTATATCTAGACATCTCTAGTCTAACTCAAACATTATATCTAGACATCTCTAGTCTAATCTCAAACATTATATCTAGACATCTCTAATCTTACCTCAAACATTATATCTAGACATCTCTAGTCTAACCTCAAACATTATATCTAGACATCTCTAATCTTATCTCAAACATTATATCTAGACATCTCTAAACTAACCTCAAACATTATATCTAGACATCTCTAATCTACCCTCAAACATTATATCTGGATTTGTATCTGTCTGTATGTGTAGATAAGTGAAAAACCATCATAAAATTCTAGATCTATATCTAGTGCTTTTTTTTTCAACCGAAGCGAAACCAAACCTAGGCAAGATCTATTATTTGTGCCCGTTCACCGAGGTATTAGCACAGATCAGTTGAATTTTCTCAGGTATTGCGAAACACAGCGTCCTGAATTTTTTATATCATAATCTTTTCAGAAGCTATGAAGGTCGTTTAACCTTTAAATGCCCCATACATTTCAAAATAATAATGAAGTTTTTAAAATGAATGAACATATAGTAATCAATAAGAACAATGCACATTCATTCATCATACAAATATTTTAAATTATAGACCTCCATATCAATGACATTTTTAAAAGAATTGATACTGTTTGCATTTTTTGTTTTGAACAGTAAAAATATTCCATAATTTGACTGTTCGTATAAATTATGTCTCACAGAAGTAGAACTTCCTGTAATATAAATCTTAAATTTATCTATCCGAGTAAACCTCACATGAGAATAGTTGAAAAATGATTTATAATCAACATTATCTATGTTATGAACAATTTTATACAGTTGGATAAGATCCACCCGTTTTCTTCTGTATTTTAGTGAGGGGGAGTGGAAGAAATGTCAGTCTTACATCCTATGCCATAGCACTAGGTTCCAATTCCCTCAATAACCTTGTCGCTCGTCTTTGTACTTTTTCTACAATAATTGATTGCCATCTAAATAAAGGGCTCCATATACAATATCCATATTCCAGCATAGGTCGAATAACGGTTTATAAAGTGTAAAAAACATGTTTACATCCATATATGAAAAACTTTCTATAAATAATTCCAATCATTCTATTTGCCGTATTAATGCATTCATGAATATGTTCATCAAAATTCAGATTCTATCAAAGATTACACCGAGATCCTATTCTGACTCTACAAAAGACAAGTCACTGAATCTGTTGGCGTCAACAAAATATGAAATCATAGGGTTACGTTTACCAACATACATGACCTTACATTTGGAAATATTGAAATCAATGGCCATTCTTCAAACTATCTAAACAAAGAATATAAATCATTTTGCAATACTTGATAGTTTTCAGTCTGGGAATATTTTTTTGTATCATCCGCAAATATTTTGCAAGTATTGATTGGGAAGATGATTTACAAATAGTCTAAATAAAGAGGCCCTATTACACTACCTGGGGAACACCACTTTTAACGAGTTTAAAGTCAGAACCTTCATTTTTAACTATTAGTCTCTGACGACGATTTGATAGGAAGATTTAATCTAACATAATATATCACCAACTATACCGTAAGCCTGAAGCTTTCACAAAGAGTCTTTGATGGGGTACTGAATCAAAAGCCTTGCTAAAATCCAAATATATAACATCAATAGTATTTTTATCATCAATATATTTTTAGTCAAATCTTCCATAACCTCCAATAGTTGGGTTAAGCAAGAACGTTTATTGCGAAAGCCATGCTGACATTCAGACAACATATTGTAAGATTCAAGAAAAGTCATCATGAAGTCCTTTAAAATGGATTCAAGTATTTTACATATGATACATGTTAGACTAATTGGACGATAGTTTTCTGTATCACATCTATTTCCTTTTTTAAGAATAGCTGTAACATTAGATAATTTCTAGTCATTTGGTACAATTTCTGTTTTGAAAGAGTTATTGAGAATAATATAAACTTATTTCATTAGTGACCTCTTTTAATAAATGTCGATGGAGACAATCAGGCTCCATACTTTTCGTGACATCCAGATGAAGTAATCTTTTCAATATTTCGTCCTCTGAAATAACATGTCAGATAAATAGTTACCATTATTAAAGTCACACAAAAATGTATGTTTGTACCTTCCTCATTTACAGGAAGCACTAGCGAAAAATTAATTTAACAACTCAGTTTTTTCGCGGTCACTTGCCATATAACCGTTTGCTCGCTTTAGAGCACAGATCCCTGTTTTTCTCTTTAATTTGGTTTTTTCATATTTCCAAAGCCTTTCGGGTTTCTTGTTTTAATTTCAGTAGTTATTTTCTTTTCAAAAGCTGCTGTGGCCTCTTTAATGAGACGTCTTGTAGCGTTTCTGACTTCAATATATTTGTGATAATCATTTAGATTTATATGTCTTAAAATTTTCTTTAACAATGTATTCTTCTTGTTAACATGTCTCTTAACATTCCATAAAGCCATAAAGGTTTAGATAGTCTACAATTTGATGTTAATGGAATACATTTGATGTTAATGGAATACATTTGATGTTAATGGAATACATTTGATGTTAATGGAATAAATTTGATGCAACGTCTTTTAACTTATTTCTAAATAATACCCAGGCTTCATCACCATTCATATCTGTTAGAGTATTCCTATCAGTATTGTTTTAATTCTTTCTAAAATTATCATAATTTCCTCTATAAATAGTTGCAACGTGGAAACTGATCAATTTTTTTATAGAGTTGATAAATTAAGAGATATATGCAATACATCGTGATCCCTTTTTCCCTAGCGGGGCTAAGTGCTCTACACTTTTACATAATTATGATCACTACATAGAATGACATCAAGAATATTACTGGTTTGATTTACACATAGCCTTACATTTATCTGTTTTCTTTTGTTATTAAATGATTCTCAGATTTTAAATTTGTATAGAATTCTACATTATTATTAAGTTTTAATCGTGTGACTTTCTCTGCGTTGATCTACTTGCCATTGTTTTACAATACTCAGTGTTATTTAAGTTTGTTGTTTCTTTAAATTTTCGATTTTCGTTTGCAGAAAATACCACCAACTTCAATTAAAATAGATTTTTTTTTCAGTTTTAAACAAACGGCTGTAACTTTGCACACGTCTTATTCAGTTCAACATCTAGCCGCACCCGGGAGCGATTTTTTTTACCAATTAAGGAGTTTTGGTTTTATAAAAGAAAAATTGAAAATGCACATAGATCTAGCAACGTTTCCAATTTTTGGCAAATTTAATCACAAAAAAATATTTTTTGCAAAAGCTTGAAAAGATATCAAAAATCGCAACTATGAAATTTGGTTTCGCTTCATAGATGCCATATACCAAAATTGGGCGCAATCGGACAACAATACAACAAGAAGATCGCAAATGACTGTCAAAAAGTTACATTTTTTAAAATCGCATTGAAAACCTTTTTTCCTTTTTTTTTTTTTTTTTCAAATATAAACGTAGAAAAGAATAGTATAATACTTTGAAACATCATACAATCTTGAGAGGCTCTTCAAATTTTGCGTATTGTCAACCCTATTTCAACTGCTCCGTGTCCCTTATACTCATGTCGAATGGCACTTTTCTTATAACGGATGCACGTAATGTTCTCCGTTATTTGCGGCAGATTTTAGCTAATATTAAAAATAATCTCTTTAAAGTACATTTTTCTGATAGAGCACTTCGCATTGATTAAAACGAGTATCAACTTCTTATACTTTAAACAACATTTCTGGCTTTTAAAGTTAGGCCTGTATCGTTTCTAAAGAAATCGTATAAAATGAAAGAATCAGTACTGAGCTTTTTCTATGTTATCAATGTGAAGGGAATGAACTGCTCCATCCAATAGTTCAATAAATGAGATTTGTCCGATTGTTTCTTGATTGCTACCTAGCAACAATAATATTTCATCAAATAAATTCAAATACTGTGCCGAAACAAAAATCAATGCGAAAAGAAGTTAGCACTTACTTGTGACATATGGTGGTCCTTGGTGGGGTTAGAAAAAGTCAGCGTTATATGATAAAGAGATGTAAAAGTCAGCGTTCTATGATAAAGATATGTAAAAGTCAGCTTTATATGATAAAGATATGCCTATTGATTATGTCATTAGCCAGTGAATGGCTAGGGAAAATAGAAAGCACGATAGAATATATTCTTGTCTCATTTCATTATTGATCGTTCAGTTTCCTATTAAATTTTGTCGACGTATGACTTTTGATCAAGTATTTTTTTTGAAATGTTGACAATTTTCTCGAGATATTACAACGACGCATTTTGTTTCATCAGGGTGGTCGATGAAAATTTTTCAAAACTTTTTTTTCTTTTTTTCAAATCTATGAAATTAGCATTAACAAGTTGAATTCGGGGGCGACCTCTCTTATCGATACGCAACTTGATATTAATAAATAATAGACCCATGCTGACAATTCCACCTCGATTCATCGGCAACCAATGTCCTCACCCAGTTAAAGCGTTCATACCCATGCAGCAGTGCTTATGATGTCCTCGAATACAAATCTACTACATAAAATAGTACTTGCTTTCTAAAGCAAGCATGTCATACCCCAGGTTATTATCAAGTACGATTATTAGATCGAATCCGTATTCGATACTGAAGTTACGCGTGAAGGCGTGAACAATACTATTCTAACTTTTTATAAAACCTGTTCAAAATGGCGGCATAGGTGAATGAGACTGTTACATAAAAGACGGGAAAACAATGAAGATTTCCTCGATCAAACGTTACTTTTGATAGAAAAAGTGGATGCCATTGGCCATACAGACCCTCAGGAAATTTGGTGGATTTGGAGCACCACAGCCCTGACCTGGAATCATGGGGAAACCGACCTCCCAGCACCACACGCCAGGCCCTGACCTGGAATCCGCATGGGGAAAAGGAAGAAAGAGGCCGACCTCCCAGCACCACACGCCAGGCCCTGACCTGGAATCCGCAGGGGGAAAAGGAAGAGAGGCCGACCTCCCACCACACGCCAGGCCCTGACCTGGAATCCACATGGGGAAAAGGAAGAGAGGCCGACCTCCCAGCACCACACGCCAGGCCCTGACCTGGAATCCGCATGGGGAAAAGGAAGAAAGGCCGACCTCCCAGCACCACACGCCAGGCCCTGACCTGGAATCCGCATGGGGAAAAGGAAGAGAGGCCGACCTCCCAGCACCACACGCCAGGCCCTGACCTGGAATCCGCATGGGGAAAAGGAAGAGGAGCCTACCTCGCAGCACCTGTAGTAGTAAAACAAAACATGTAAAGCAATTCCTTTAAGGCCGTTGAAGTCCATGGAGCCGGAGCTTATCCCAGTTTCAATAGTGCGAAGCGGAACAAGTGATAATAATCACATAGTGGCCAGGACGCTAGTCTGGTGCAGGTTTTTACTCCTAATCAGTGTTTGTACCCATTTAGTCCTGGGTAGAGTAGACAAAATACGTGTCAAGTGTCTTTCCCAGGGAACTCAACGTCGCACCTAGATTTACTAGGATTCGAACCCTGAACCTCATGATACCCAGTCCGGCAGCCTAACCGCTCTGCCACTGATGCCACTTTCAACTTTAATGCCCTACTCCAATTCAAGAGCTGAACTATTTCACTTGCATAATCATTTTTTTCTCTCAATTTTGTCCACCCCATTATCATAAATTACTATAATTAGTGACAAGAAAAAGAATCTATTAAAATCACCAAAACAAATGTGCTTAAGCTACGGTTTGATAATCAATATATCAATAAACATAAAAACAACAGGTGCAGGTAAAAGTTGAGTTGTTTTTTTAAATAGTGAAAATGTGAGAATAATATGAAATAGCGAATGCTGTATCTATTAGGAATGGTGTCAAATCGTGTACGGAGGGGACGCAATGCATGTGTGTAAACGCAAGGCCAAAGCATTTTTAAAAAGTAGTGGTATTCAGTGGCATCGGTGACCGACTGAACAGGTTCCTGG
>JAXRKP010000856.1:100000-160000 GCA_037039925.1 Doris montereyensis
AATTTGAACCAATTAATTCTAATATATGTACCGATTATTCTATCATATTTTAAATAGCGAAAACCTGTCCCCTCTAGTTAGTAGAGATTGTTTGTTTGATTGAAAATTACTCTGTCGACCAGTCTTCCCCGTGATTTCCAGGAATTGGTTCTTATGTAATTGTTTTCTTTATCAATCAGTTCTTCTTTGCTTCTCATGCAAATATTGAAAATATATATGCATGATGAAATAGTTAACCAATATAAAAATATGCATCTCTAAAGCAAGGTAAATTTCCAAATGATTTTTTTTTAAAATGCAACTATAGTCCCAGTCCCATAATTTAACCTAGCCCTCTCATTGACGCTAGCTTTCGGTTGATTGAACAGGAACGAAGACAAATTCAACTTTGTCCATTCCTAGTTTTGTTTTGGTTGGGTTTTTTTTCACGAAAAGACAAATTCAACTTTGTCCTTTCCTAGTTTTGTTTTTGGTTGGGGTTTTTTTTTAACGAAAAGACAAATTCAACTTTGTCCGTTCCTAGTTTTGTTTTGGTTGGGGGTTTATACATAGAAGACAAATTCAACTTTGTCCGTTCCTAGTTTTGTTTTGGTTGGGGGTTTATACATAGAAGACAAATTCAACTTTGTCCTTTCCTAGTTTTGTTTTGTTGGGGGGGGAGGGGGGGGGGGTTTTACATAGAAGACAAATTCAACTTTCTCCTTTCCTAGTTTTGGGTTGGGGTTTTTTTTTCATAGAAGACAAATTCAACTTTGTCCGTTCCTAGTTTTGTTTTGGGTTTGGGGGGGGGGGGGGGGGGGGGGTTTACAGAGAAATGGTGAAACTTTTTCTTACGTTGGCATGTTGTTAAGGTCTGAATATCACCAAAACTATTTATGTCGATAGAATAACTGTCGCCCTAGTGTCAAGGTAAGGCTAGAAATGTGCCTACGTCCGACTGTTCCACCTGGGCTGCTTCGTAATACGACCACCATTGATATATTATTCCTTTTTTTCCTACTTATTCTAATAGTTTGTGGAAATTATGGAGATTTGGTTTGAAAGTAATATAAGGTCTATTGTGACTACACGATCGATTCAACTTCCATTGTAATACTAGTAGTGTGACTAAACTTCCCATTGAAGCTAGCAATGGCATCAAGTCGATCGAACACAAACAAAACACAACTTATCGAAACATGCCTCAGTCTGTGGCCAATTTTTAATTTTCCACTGGGTTGCCAGAATTGTCAGAGTTGACATGTTCACGTCGAATCAAGTATTATATTTATGTAGATATAACATTTTACTCCTAGCCTAGTGTTTGTTTGGGGGCTTTATTAATTTTTATATTTTTTTATTTTATTTTTATTTATAATTTGTTTTATTATTAATTTTTATTTTTTTTTTTTTCATTTTTTTTTTTAATATTATTAATTTTTATTTTATTTTATTTTTATTTTTTATTTTTTATTTTTTTTTTATTTTTTTTTTTTTATTTTTTTTTTTATTTTTTTTTTTTTTTGGGGGGTAGCTAAACCGTAGTGTTGTGAGCTGGGGTAATCACGACGACACTGGTTTTCAAGCTCCATGGCTGGCACAGTTGGGATTTTTTCACAACGTTGTACTATTAGTCAAGATAGGAAAGTAAGTGACATACCTTTCCTTAGAGTTAGAGTTAGAGTTAGAGTTAGAGTTAGAGTTAGAGTTAGAGTTAGAGTTAGAGTTAGAGTTAGAGTTAGTCAGAGTTAGAGTTAGAGTTAGAGCTACAGTTAGAGTTAGAGTTAGATAGAGTTAGAGTTTAGTTAGAGTTAGAGTTAGAGTTAGAGTTAGAGTTAGATAGAGTTAGAGTTAGAGTTAGAGTTTAGAGTTAGAGTTAGTTAGAGTTAGAGTTAGAGTTAGAATTAGAGTTAGAGATAGAGTTAGAGTTAGAGTTAGAGTTAGAGTTAGAGTTAGAGTTAGAGTTAGTTAGAGTTAGAGTTAGTTAGAGTTAGAGTTAGAGTTAGAGTTAGAGTTAGAGTTAGAGTTAGAGTTAGAGTTAGTTAGAGTTAGAGTTAGTTAGTTAGAGTTAGAGTTAGTTAGAGTTAGAGTTAGTTAGAGTTAGTTAGTTAGAGTTAGAGTTAGTTAGAGTTAGAGTTAGTTAGTTAGAGTTAGAGTTAGAGTTAGAGTTAGAGTTAGAGAGTTAGAGTTAGAGTTAGAGTAGTTAGTTAGAGTTAGTTAGAGTTAGAGTTAGAGTTAGAGTTAGTTAGAGTTAGAGTTAGAGTTAGAGTTAGAGTTAGAGTTAGTTAGAGTTAGAGTTAGAGTTAGAGTTAGAGTTAGTTAGAGTTAGTTAGGTTAGAGTTAGTTAGAGTTAGAGTTAGAGCTAGAATTAGTTAGAGTTAGAGTTAGAGTTAGAGTTAAGCTAAATTAGAGTTAGAGTTAGAGTACAACGTTGTGAACTGTGCTAGCCGTTGGGGTTGAACTACTGATTGTCGTTGTGAATGTGATTGCAAGCCCACAACACTTGGGCTCAGCTAAAACAACTAGCAAATAGAAGTAAAAGTACATGTACATCGAAGAAGCCTTCTTAAATAAACCAGACACCGGCATTACAAAACGAGCATTACAGTGAAGAAACCCACAAGGAGCAATGAGAAAAGGAATGCCACAAACAACATAGAGACAAAATATTGCAAAGGGCCTGGAAGTAAGTGGCATGCTCTGGAAGGAGCACAAGGAGTTGGCAAAAGACAAGGACATAATAAAGAGTGTTTGGTTTGTTCGTTAGTTGTAGCCTTTATCATGACAAGGGTGACTGACAGGCAATGATAATGATAATGATGATGATGATGATGATGAGGATGATGAAGATTTTTTTCGAAGTTGTTAAAGAATCAAACATGTAATATATTGAGAGACAACAAGTCAAATGGTTTGGATACGTCATGAGAGTGGGGCCACAACAACCAGACTCAGAGACCTACAACATGAAATCTAACGGACGCAAGGCAAGAGGAGGCCATGGAAAAGAAGGACCGATGGTACCAAAGAGACTCTCCATAAGAACAACATGTCGGTCTAAAAGAGACTCTCCATAAGAACAACATGTCGGTCTAAAAGAGACTCTCCATAAGAACAACATGTCGGTCTAAAAAGAGACCCTTCATAAGAACAACATGTCGGTCTAAAAGAGACTCTTCATAACAACATGTCGGTCTAAAAGAGACCCTTCATAAGAACAACATGTCGGTCTAAAAGAGACCCTTCATAAGAACAACATGTCGGTCTAAAGAGACCCTTCATAAGAACAACATGTCGGTCTAAAAGAGACCCTTCATAAGAACAACATGTCGGTCTAAAAAGAGACCCTTCATAAGAACAACATGTCGGTCTAAAAGAGACCCTTCATAAGAACAACATGTCGGTCTAAAAGAGACCCTTCATAAGAACAACATGTCGGTCTAAAGAGACCCTTCATAAGAACAACATGTCGGTCTAAAAGAGACCCTTCATAAGAACAACATGTCGTCCACAACATGTCGGTCCAAAGAGACTCTCCATAAGAACACATCTGGCTCACATCCGACAATTATGTCTCCCCTCGACACCTTGCTGTATGAGGGGACAGAAGAAAGAAGTAAAAGTAAGCAAAGCTATACTTATAGGGTCCAAAACATGATTTTTTAAATTTTACAATTTATGCCACGTAATGTACTTAGGGTTTTGTTTGTTTGTTTCTTTGAGGTAACCCTGTCCACCATGGCGGTGATCTCAGGATTCGTAGCTGACTAACATTACTGACGACTGTCCAGGCACAACATAAAGCACTTCAAAAAATCAAAAGCTTCCGTAAATATTTGTAAACATTATAAAACTATAGTAAATGTGTTGAAAATTGATACGTATGTATCTAATACTCTAGATATGTCGATATAATCCACTTTCTTTTAGAAACGCAAAAACAATAGTTTCAAGATCATTATTTCGAAAGAGCTTGTAAATGCTTCCCTCGGAATAATATTTCATTCGTATATCGATCAGATCAGAGCATTCTATTAAAATATGTTTAATGGTAAAAAGGCAATTGCAGCAGTGACAGAAAGGCTGGTCATCATGGGTCAACAGGAAACCCTGTGTGAGTATTAAGGGCAAACTCAGACTGTGGCTGGCTGGCTGGCTGGCTCGCTGGCTGGCTGGCTACTATCAGTGGTCATGCTCCAAATTTGTTTGCTACCGGACAGCCCGGACATGCCCAGTGCTCATGTGCAAAAGCTGTAAAACACACTGGCGCTACGGTTTCGTTTTCGCCTCGTTTTCACACAGTGACCCACTTTGAACTTGCAACATTGGTGGGAGATCTCTAGAGTTTATAGCGTCAGAGTGGTACCAGTACCAATTCATTTCATTCTCATTTAGTTGGCGTCAGAGTGGTACCAGTACCAATTCATTTCATTCTCATTTAGTTGGCGTCGGAGTGGTAACAGTACCAATTCATTTCATTCTCATTTAGTCGGCGTCAGAGTGGTACCAATGCACTTTATTCTCATTTTCACCGCCAATTCATGACGATTTCGATTTTTGTGCTGCAGTTAAATAGCCCATGACTAAATAGAATGAGAGAACGGTTGTAAATTACGCGCCGCCATGTCAAAGGTTTGTTTAAGATAAAAGCAGGAAATGGTCACATAGTATGCTAAGATGTCCTCCTAGTGGAAGAGATTAGGTAGACATCCAGATGTCTACCTAGTCTCTTCTCTCATCGGTGATGTACAATATCTTAAAAAATAGCACAGCGGAAGGTTGCAATCCCAAAATATTTGGTATTAAATGTTGCATCAAATCCGTGTTATTCTTAACTTCATACAATGTAGCCTATTCATACAATGTAGCCTTTTCATACAATGTAGCCTATTCATACAATGTAGCCTATTCATACAATGTAGCCTATTCATACAATGTAGCCTATTCATACAATGTAGCCTATTCATACAATGTAGCCTATTCATACAATGTAGCCTATTCATACAATGTAGCCTATTCATACAATGTAGCCTATTCATACAATGTAGCCTATTCATACAATGTAGCCTATTCATACAATGTAGCCTATTCATACAATGTAGCCTATTCATACAATGTAGCCTATTCATACAATGTAGCCTATTCATACAATGTAGCCTATTCATACAATGCCTATTCATACAATGTAGCCTATTCATACAATGTAGCCTATTCATACAATGTAGCCTATTCATACAATGTAGCCTATTCATACAATGTAGCCTATTCATACAATGTAGCCTATTCATACAATGTAGCCTATTCATACAATGTAGCCTATTCATACAATGTAGCCTATTCATACAATGTAGCCTATTCATACAATGTAGCCTATTCATACAATGTAGCCTATTCATACAATGTAGCCTATTCATACAATGTAGCCTATTCATACAATGTAGCCTATTCATACAATGTAGCCTATTCATACAATGTAGCCTATTCATACAATGTAGCCTATTCATACAATGTAGCCTATTCATACAATGTAGCCTATTCATACAATGTAGCCTATTCATACAATGTAGCCTATTCATACAATGTAGCCTATTCATACAATGTAGCCTATTCATACAATGTAGCCTATTCATACAATGTAGCCTATTCATACAATGTAGCCTATTCATACAATGTAGCCTATTCATACAATGTAGCCTATTCATACAATGTAGCCTATTCATACAATGTAGCCTATTCATACAATGTAGCCTATTCATACAATGTAGCCTATTCATACAATGTAGCCTATTCTATTACAATGTAGCCTATTCATACAATGTAGCCTATTCATACAATGTAGCCTATTCATACAATGTAGCCTATTCATACAATGTAGCCTATTCATACAATGTAGCCTATTCATACAATGTAGCCTATTCATACAATGTAGCCTATTCATACAATGTAGCCTATTCATACAATGTAGCCTATTCATACAATGTAGCCTATTCATACAATGTAGCCTATTCATACAATGTAGCCTATTCATACAATGTAGCCTATTCATACAATGTAGCCTATTCATACAATGTAGCCTATTCATACAATGTAGCCTATTCATACAATGTAGCCTATTCATACAATGTAGCCTATTCATACAATGTAGCCTATTCATACAATGTAGCCTATTCATACAATGTAGCCTATTCATACAATGTAGCCTATTCATACAATGTAGCCTATTCATACAATGTAGCCTATTCATACAATGTAGCCTATTCATACAATGTAGCCTATTCATACAATGTAGCCTATTCATACAATGTAGCCTATTCATACAATGTAGCCTATTCATACAATGTAGCCTATTCATACAATGTAGCCTATTCATACAATGTAGCCTATTCATACAATGTAGCCTATTCATACAATGTAGCCTATTCATACAATGTAGCCTATTCATACAATGTAGCCTATTCATACAATGTAGCCTATTCATACAAATATTTGATAGCCTATTCATACAATGTAGCCTATTCATACAATGTAGCCTATTCATACAATGTAGCCTATTTACAATGGAAAACAATTAGCCTATTCATACAATGTAGCCTATTTACAGATGTAATGCCAACATTCATACAATGTAGCCTATTCATACAATGTAGCCTATTCATACAATGTAGCCTATTCATACAATGTAGCCTATTCATACAATGTAGCCTATTCATACAATGTAGCCTATTCACTGGTCAATCAAGATTCATACAATGTAGCCTATTCATACAATGTAGCTATTCATACAATGTAGCCTATTCATACAATGTAGCCTATTCATAAAATGTAGCCTATTCATACAATGTAGCCTATTCATACAATGTAGCCTATTCAATGTAGCCTATTCATACAATGTAGCCTATTCATACAATGTAGCCTATTCGGTCAGTTAGCCTATTCATACAATTCAGTGCTATTCATACAATGTAGCCTATTCATACAATGTAGCCTATTCATTAATTGGATACAAGGCCTATTCATACAATGTAGCCTATTCATACAATGTAGCTATTCATTACAATGAGCCTATTCATACAATGTAGCCTATTCATGACGGATGGCCTATTCATACAATGTAGCCTATTCATACAATGTAGCCAACACAATGTAGCCTATTCATACACAATTCTTAAATGTAACCTATTCATACAATGTAGCCTATTCATACAAGCCTATAAATTCTGCAACCTATTGACAATGTCTTAGACACTTATATTCATACAATGTAGCCTATTTTCAATTTTGATACCCACGTTACACTACGTACGGATGCAAATTTAAGCTTTCCAATTTTGTGCTTAATTTTGGAAAACATTGGGTTTTTTATATATATATATTTAGAAATGTAATGTATACATACATACACACGCACACTCACACACACATACACACACACACACTCACACAACACACTACACATAACTCCATTTTCAAACACAGTCACTGGTCACACAAGTCTCCATTTTCAAACGGAAAGTGAATTGCTGGCACAACGATAAAAACAAGTCCCTAATTCAAAAAGTGGGGGGGGGTTCAGGTGGAAACCAGCTTGTAGAATCTCACGGTCAGTTAGTCAGGTATCTTTCAGTGCTATAAAAACAGTGTGTGTTATCATTAATACAAGGGCTGTGCCGAAACAATTCTCGGTTCAGCCATGACATAAAGTGAAGCAGCGAAAAATATCTTTCAGTGCTATAACAAGGGACACAACTTGTGTTATCATTAATTGGATACAATAAAGCATTCTTCTTCAGTTGCTATTATCACAAGAAAAATAATAATTCAGTTTTAAACAACGGATGGAGCCGATGAATAAGCAGAAAATAAAGCAACACGTGACCTCTTGCAATTCTTAAATCAAACAACAAAAAAAAAACAGCAAGCATTAAATTCTGCAACCATGAAATGTCATTAGACTCTCATCAAACAACGCGTAAAAACAGCGTATTAAACACCGTGCCATTGCTCTCACAAACGTGTGTATAAAAACAGCGTATTAAACACCGTGGCCATTGCTCTCACAGATGTGTGTATAAAAACAGCGTATTAAACACCGTGGCCATTATTCTCACAGATGTGTGTATAAAAACAGCGTATTAAACACCGTGGCCATTGCTCTCACAGATGTGTGTATAAAAACAGCGTATTAAACACCGTGGCCATTGCTCTCACAAATGTGCGTATAAAAACAGCGTATTAAACACCGTGGCCATTGCTCTCACAGATGTGTGTATAAAAACAAATTAAACACCGTGGCCATTGCTCTCACAGATGTGTGTATAAAAACAGCGTATTAAACACCGTGGCAATTGCTCTCACAGATGTGTATATAAAAACAGCGAGTTAAACACCGTGGCCCATTGCTCTCACAAATGTGCGTATAAAAACAGCGTATTAAACACCGTGGCCATTGCTCTCACAGATGTGTGTATAAAAACAGCGTATTAAACAAATTGCTCTCACACATGTGTGGCGTGTAAAACACCGTGGTCATTGCTCTCACAGATGTGTGTATAAAAACAGGGTGTTAAACACCGTGGCCCCTGCTCTCACAAACGTGTGTATAAAAACAGCGTATTAAACACCGTGGCCATTGCTCTCACAGATGTGTGTATAAAAACAGCGTGTTAAAAACCGTGGCCATTGCTCTCACAGATGTGTGTATAAAAACAGCGTATTAAACACCGTGGCAATTGCTCTCACAGACGTGTGTATAAAAACAGCGTGTTAAACACCGTGGCCATTGCTCTCACAAATGTATGTATAAAAACAGCGTATTAAACACCGTGGCCATTGCTCTCACAGATATGTGTATAAAAACAACGTATTAAACACCGTGGCCATTGCTCTCACAGATGTGTGGATTGCAAGAATCGTTTGCATTAGTATTATAAGGTTATGAGACAGAGAGAGGGTGGTGGAATGAAGATTTGGGGTTGGTAGGAAGGGAAGGGCTCTCGCTTGTAATCCTGTTTAAATCAAGGGAAAGAGATATATTATAAGGGTGTTACAAGAGACGTGTATATGCAAGTCAATAAGCATGTCAAAGGTATATCAGCACAAATAAATCCTACAAAGATATCAGAGATCCGGGCAGTGGACAGATAAGAACCTGTACAGGGAGTAGATGATTCCGTCCTCCACGAGTCTCCTGCTGTCTTAGCCGACAAAAGGGTAAGGGAGTTAACCCTGACATAAAACAACCTGCTGCCTTACAGGCCGGTCTTGGTTGACCAAAGGCTAAGGGAGTTAATCCTGACAAAAAATAACAAGGCCCGGTAGAGGGCCTCAACGTGGCAGCCCCACCATCTACCTAGGGTACAATGGGCTAATACTCTGCTTATCCAAAACCAAACAGATTCAGAGAACTAAATATAATATAACCCGCTTGATCTTTCGAAGACGAACTTGGAAACAAATACGGACTGTGATTTTTGTTACATGGAACGTTAGGGCAATAAATGGAAAAGAGTTAGAATTAGTTGAAGAAATGGAAAACTTCAAAGTAGATATTTTGGCCATTACAGAAACAAACAAAAAAGGACAAGGAATAGAAAATGTAGGACCGAATCATATTTCAATCTTTTCAGGAGTAGATGTCAAAGATAGAGCTAGAGCAGGAGTAGGCCTCATAATGCATAAAAGGTAAAAAATGCTACTAGAAAGTTGGAAATGTATAAGCCCACGGCTATTAGAGGTAAATATTCAACCAAAAGGAAGAGAAATTAAATTATTAATAGCTTATGGACCAACCGAAGACGCAACATAAGAAGAAAAAGATACCCTTGAAAACCATTTACAAATAGCTGCAGAGAATCTTAAACCCAAACAGGAACTCATGCTTTTAGGAGATTTAAAGGCTAGAGTAGGCAACAATGTAGAAACGTCAGTAGGAGTAATAGGTAAAGAAGGAGAGACAACATCTTCTCCAAATTGAGAGAGACTAATAGATTTTTGCCTAAAGAATAACATGAAAATAGCCAACATCTTTTTTCCTCAGAAAGATATCCACAAATATACAAGAGTAAATGAAGACAGACTTGAAACATCAATGATAGACTATATAATAGTTAGCAACTCGCTTTTTTACAGTACATTGGATGCAAGAGTAAACAGAAGAGCAGAAATATTTAGTGATCATCACTTAGTGATAGTCAAACTGAGATTACTGACTGAAGAAAACAAACAGAAAAGGAAAGAGAAGAAAGCTACAAAACTCAAAATAGAGGAACTAAATAAACCAGTAGTAAAACAGGTATACCAATCTAGGGTAAAAAGATTTATCAGTGAGAGACAGATGGATCTGAATGATAGCCCAATAGAAGAAAAGTGGCAGATGTATAAAGAAACACTCCTCAGTTGTACTGAAGAGATCTGTGGTAGGAAACAAGTTAAAGGAGATAGGAAAAAAACAGCATGGTGGAATGAGAATGTCAAGACTAAGATCAAAAGAAAAGAAGGATGCCTGGAAGAAATACTTGCAAACAAAGAGACCAGAGGATATGATAGATTACGTGAATAAAAGAACTATCACCAAAGAGAAAGTTAGGAAAGCAAAACAGGAACAATGGGATGCGTTTGGACAAAGACTTCAAGAAATCTATCAAGGAAATCAAAAACTGTTCTGGGGAGCAATGAAGAGCATGAGAAAGACTAAAGCATACCCAATATGACAAATTAAGAAGGCCAAAGGAAAAATAATGAAAGAAGACAGCCAAATCATGGATACATGGAGAAATCATTCTCACCAATTACATAATCCCTCAGAACGTATGAAACCAGGAGTAAAGATCAATTAGTAAGAGTAACAGGTAATCGAGAGGAGACAGCTGAAGATGTAGAATATCAATGGAAGAAATCCAAACAGCTATAAGAAAAGTGAAATTAGGAAAAACCCCAGGAGCAGATCAAGTTTATCCAGAAAGGATTAAAAACCAAGGAGAGAGGCAGACAAATTATTACATGCAATATGTCAACAAGCATTGAAGTCCAAACAGGTGCCAGACGACTGGAAAAGGGGATCAGTAATACCAATACACAAGAAATTATCAACTATGGGATAATCAAACTATAGAGAGATATCATTACTAAGCGTTCCAGGAAAAGTATATGCCAGGATACTGGAAATGAGACTAAGGAAAGAGTAGAGGATCAGATTGAAGAGCATCAGAGTGGATTTAAACCAGGAAGAAGTGTACAAGACCACATATTTACAATTGGACAAATAACAGAAAATTCCTTGAGAGAAACATTGACTTGCACTCGTTCACTTATCAAATGCATGTCCCCCCACTATCATCACTATGACTCCCTGGTGACATAATGTTCTACAACACTCACTGAAAACTTACTCTCAACATGTCCCCCACTATCGTCACTATGACTCCCTGGTGACATAATGTTCTACAACACTCACTCACTCACTCACCAATGCATGTCCCCCACTATCGTCACTATGAGTCCCTGGTGACACAATGTTCTACAACACTCACTCACTCACCAATGCATATCATCCACTATCGTCACTATGAATCACTGGTGACATAATGTTCTACAACACTCACTCACTCACCAATGCATGTCCCCCACTATCGTCACTATGAGTCCCTGGTGACACAATGTTCTACAACACTCACTCACTCACCAATGCATGTCATCCACTATCGTCACTATGAATCACTGGTGACATAATGTTCTACAACACTCACTCACTCACCAATGCATGTCCCCCACTATCGTCACTATGAGTCCCTGGTGACACAATGTTCTACAACACTCACTCACTCACCAATGCATGTCATCCACTATCGTCACTATGAAATGACATAATGTTCTACAACACTCACTCACTCACCAATGCATCCCCCACTATCGTCACTATGAATCCCTGCTGACACAATGTTCTACAATACTCACTCACTCACACACCAATGCATGTCATCCACTATCGTCACTATGAATCCCTGGTGATACAATGTTCTACAACACTCACTCACTCACTCACTCATCAATGCATGTCATCCACTATCGTCACTATGAATCCCTGGTGACATAATGTTCTACAATACTCACTCACTCACTCATCAATGCATGTCATCCACTATCGTCACTATGAATCACTGGTGATACAATGTTCTACAACACTCACTCACTCACTCACTCACTCATCAATGCATGTCATCCACTATCGTCACTATGACTCCCTGGTGACATAATGTTCTACAACACTCACTCACTCACTCACTCACCAATGCATGTCATCCACTATCGTCACTATGAATCCCTGGTGACATAATGACTCATAATGACACAATTCTCACTCACTCACCAAACTATGAATCCCTGGTGACACAATGTTCTCACTCACTCACTCACAATGCATGTCTCACTCACCAATGCATGTCATCCACTATCGTCACTATGAATCCCTGGTGACACAATGTTCTACAACACTCACTCACTCACTCATCCCTGGTGACACAATGCATGTCCACTATCGTCACTGAATCCTGGTCGTCACCAATGCATGTCAATCGTCCCTGGTGACACAATGTTCTACAACACTCACTCACTCACTCACTCACTCACCAATGCATGTCCCCCACTATCGTCACTATGAATCCCTGGTGACATAATGTTCTACAACACTCACTCACTCACTCACCAATGCATGTCATCCACTATCGTCACTATGAATCCCTGGTGACACAATGTTCTACAACACTCACTCACTCACTCACCAATGCATGTCATCCACTATCGTCACTATGAATCCCTGGTGACATAATGTTCTACAACACTCACTTACTCACTCACTCACCAAACCAATGCATGGTATGATGACGTCATGACTTTTACGTTGCTTTATACCAAATCAATGAATTTACACGTCTAGGGGTGGGCGGTTGGCACGTGCTTTTGAAAGATAGATCTTACTTGTTTCCATGCACCCTTTGACTGAAATCTTTCATCGTGCTAATACGTTTCCTCTTTATTCTCATTGAGATCACCACAACATGGTGAACAGGGTACATTTCAATGAAATAAACAAACACATACGTTTGTGTGTGTGTGTGTGTGTGTGTGTGTGTGTGTGTGATTTGCGGGAGTTTATCTCCCTACAAAATAAGTCTACAAAATAAATCTACAAAATAAGTCTACAAAATAAGTCTACAAAATAAATCTACAAAATAAGTCTACAAAATAAGTCTACAAAATAAGTGATCTGCAGATGGCATCAACGTGGGTTTAACTTGAGGCTCAGATAAGATTCACTTGCTTTATTCAAGCGACGATTTAGTTCAATTTAAATCATTCGTTAGTGTGACAACATTTAGAGACAGTTTACAATAATTATGTCACTAATTGTCACGGACACTCACATAATCAATCAAAAAGGAAACAAAACAAAATGGTTAAAAAAAAAGGAAGTTTCTTCAAAACCATTACGACCCATGAGAGCCGGAGCGTATCCCGATTTCTATAACCTGAATCGGAACATATTATAATCACCTCCTGGACAGGATGCTAGTCTGACGCAGGTTTTACTTCCAAGCTAGTGCTTGTGTCAATTTGCACCTGGGTCGAATGAGGGAAAATGCGTCTTCGGTATATTTTCAAAGGAACACATTGTCAGACCTATCCTCGTTAGGATTTGAACCCGACCTCATGGTCCCAAGTCCGGAAGACTAACCCTTTGATCAGCTACACCATTGTCAAAGGGTAAGTAATGACACACACATATTTCCGTGAAAACATGCATCATTTTTATTTGCAATTCTGATAATATGTGCGCTGACACTATTGACAGTGATGCTCTAGAATTGAGTCGGTCAGCTATTATGAAGAAGAAGGCACCTGGTCCTAGCCCCATCGGAGGTATCGCGTGCAGGTCACAACACTATGTGCACGCTAAAGATCCCTTGACTGTTTCCAGGACAGTCTGAACATATTTAAAAGTCCTACCAAAAACCCTGAGATCGCCTTAGCTGTGGATATGGGTAAAATCAAATCAAATCAAATTTAACAAGGAATCCTCATCTTTCTAATCATTCAAAATATACAGGGTTGAAAAACTTATAGTCCGATTTCAATACATTTAATTGCCGTAGCATTTTCCACTGCTAGAACTGAGCTACAGCGCATTAAGATTTATTAGAAAATTTACGAGAAATCTAAATTAAGTCCTTAGTAGTAATTTTATTGTGATTATATCTGTCACGTCTGTGGCTAGATAGAAGTAGTTTACACGGCAATCTATAAGTCAATTCTTCTGGAAAATTGATAATTGCTGACGTCTGACAAGAAGGCAAATATGGAAACTATAGTTCAGGAACATGTTGATATAAATGATCTAAAGGTGAGTTAGTTAATGGATCTAGAATGTTGATTTGGTATTATGATGAATCATATGATCAGTTATGATGAGAGAAATGATGAAATATTGATTTTAAAAACCTAGATTTAGATCTAGTCCATGTCGATGACAACATGATTACCTTTTCATGTAATATGATCATTGACACTCCTTAACCCGCGTGGAGCTACCCATTTCATTTACACACGTGACACTGTTTTCGCGATTCACTTTGGCAAAATCACTTAACTTTATAACTTATAAATGATATTTAGATGTGAAATCTATATATGAATTATTCTGATAAAATGCTATTTAATAAGCCAAGTAATACTGTTCAGTTTCAAGAGTTTGGAAGAGCTGCCCTAAAGCCATGATAAATATAGATCTAGAGCAAAAATACGATTGGAAGCTGTGGACAGTGTGGTGAACTTGCGTAAGAATAGCCCCTACACGATTGGTAGCTGTGAACAGTGTGGTCAACTTGCATAGAATAGCCCCTACACGATTGGCAGCTGTGGACAGTGGTCAATTTGTGTAAGAATAACCCCTACCCTGCTTCTTCTGCAATCGCCTCTAAATTACAACAATTGTCTCTTTTAGTAGCATCAATAATGCACCTCAAACCCCATGCTATTTACAGAAGATACTATTTTAGTGTGTAAAGGGGTGGTCAAGACAATTTACTACAATAAAAATCCTTTCATTCTCTGTAACAAAAGGGTCTATTCTTTGCACCTTGAAACCTAACACCTCCTATTTACTTGGACTCTACTAAGATTCATTAATCCATGAAGCATCACAGTCTTCTCTAATATGGTTAGCTGACCAATCTGAAAACTAGTTTTAAGCTTGATTTGACCCAGTGGAAATACAATGAAAATAGACACATTTTGAGGGCATCCCTGATCCACGAAATTTCCGGCTTTCGCATGACACGGTTTGCAGGAGGAAGACGACAATAGCCGGCCTTCGCGCTACACAGTTTGTTAGGGAAGGACATAATTAGCCTGCATCACAGGTGTTAAGATCTGATGTCCCGTTTGACCCCAGAAATAGTTGGCCAGATAGTTAATAAAAGCCCTAAGATAGAATAGTTACAATTAATGCTCATTAAAAATACTTATCTGATAGTTAACAAAGAATTAAACAATGTTTTTAGTTATGCTTATTTCTAGGTCAAACGGGACATCACATCTAAAGGAGTACCTGATCATTAAATATGTGTCAAAATATTAAAGATTGGGAAATATAATGATCAGGCACTCCCTAAAATGTGATGATCTGTTTAACCCAAAAATGGGTGATCAGAGATAGTAATACCTCGCCAAATTTTCGCCAAATCTTTTAAAATGGGAAAGAACTGAAAATATGAGGAGATGGGGGGGGGGGTGACCACGGGGGATCTCCCCCAGATTGCCTGAAAAACCCTGTGAAAAAACGGGGTGGGGAGTTCAGGAGGGTTTCCCCCTCTGATTATGCAACAGTACGATACCTCCTGTGCTGATAGTGTTATAGTTGTACATGATGTGTCTTACGTGTTACATTAGTGTATACCATTACGCCAGTTGTACAGTGCTTAGCCGTCAGACGGCCTAGATAGGACGAGATGAACGTGGACATGGAAACCTAGAGGTGTGAAATCTTGCAGGCTTAACCATGATCAAATCTAAGTGCTCGGCCAAGACATATATGCCAAAATTAGGTTATTAATTATTACAATTACACAGTGTATATATATATATATATATATATATATATATATATATATATATATATATATATATATATATATATATATATATATATATATATATATGTTTTGATAATTATAAATACAGACTAGATTATTCATAAATTTCAAATTTTATAATTGTGTTGATCATGATAGTTTTTTTGCAGTTCCCTTTGCTACTATACACCTTCCTTTTAAATCTGATGCCAAAAAGTTGATACACCTGCTATTTTTCTCGGTCATCTGGTGGATGTTTGGCATCAACATCAAAGAGCCTGACACTGCCAAGGAATGGCTTGTCGATGTTGGCATCAACATCCAAAGAGCCTGACACTGCCAAGGAACGGCTTGTGGATGTTTGGCATCAACATCAAAGAGCCTGACACTGCCAAGGAACGGCTTGTGGATGTTTGGCATCAACATCAAAGAGCCTGACACTGCCAAGGAACGGCTGATGGATGTTTGGCATCAACATCAAAGAGCCTGACACTGCCAAGGAGCGGCTGTGGATGTTTGGCATCAACATCAAAGAGCCTGACACTGCCAATGGATGTTTGGCATCAACATCAAAGAGCCTGACACTGCCAAGGAATGGCTGGTGGATGTTTGGCATCAACATCAAAGAGCCTGACACTGCCAAGGAATGGCTTGTGGATGTTTGGCATCAACATCAAAGAGCCTGACACTTCCAAGGAATGGCTTGTGGATGTTTGGCATCAACATCAAAGAGCCTGACACTGCCAAGGAATGGCTTGTGGATGTTTGGCATCAACATCAAAGAGCCTGACACTGCATCAAAGAGCCTGACACTGCGGCTGATGGATGTTTGGCATCAACATCAAAGCATCAACATCAAAGAGCCTGACCACAGCCATCGTAAATAGATAGCCTGATACATCGCCTCGAACCGTGTTTCTATGTCACAAGATGTGGCAATTTAACTACACACTAGCTCTTAATTGCCAAGCCTAGCTCTGCTCGCGAATCAAATTCCATAGCACCGGTTTGCTCTCAGTGACGATTTCAACTTGCTTTGTTATTGTTATTCTATTTAATTACATTATCTTGGATTTTTGTTGGCTATTACCACAAGGAACAAGATGGATTAAGTCAGTTTATTTTACATGTGAGTACTTCTAAAGTTAAGAGAATCCATACATTATATGATTATTTCTTTCCGCCTTGACCCAGTACGTTATTTTCCAACTCTCTCTCTCTCTCTCTCTCTCTCTGTGTGTCTCTGTATATATATATATATATATATATATACATAGCTGCCAGACTTCCACTAAAAGGGTTTTGTTTGTTTGTTGCTCATTGGTTTGAGGACAAAAACCCAATAGGCCTTTAGAACCTCTTCTCATAGATCTGTTACGTATTCTTCTCTCACTCAAGACTACACCAAGGGGTCGGATCTTGAAGAAGTTCAGCAGCTAGAATTGATTTTTTTTTTAATTGATTGACACGCGGGCCACACAAAGAGTACAATCTCCATCATTTATCTAGGTAAAAGTGACACAAGACCTTTCCCAGATTTTCGCACTGTGGGAGAGAGAGAGAGCGAGCCGATTGGCTGTCTGCCTGGCAGACCTACTGAGTCGAGAGAAGGACCGGGTAAGGGTGACTAAAGCCAAGACTAGTTGCATAATTGTCGTGTGTGTATAATAGGTGCATATATATGGTTAACAATCGAGATACCACACAAACACACAGATACATTTGCCGGAACAAATTTTGTCACTGGGATGAGGCAAGAAGAGGCCATCAAGTTTATATTTCACAATTGACCCATTGGAACAAATTAAAGACAGACTTACGATAAAGACAGATTTATAGTCCGTAGCCCCGCACAAGTACAGGCTCACCGACTTTACACCATTTATCCCCCAACAAGCCATTTCGTTCAAAAGCTGTCCATCTCAGTAAATCTGAAAAGATCTGCAACGATCAGTAGAATTAAAATGACAATTTTAAGTTTCATTTTCCGTTTCAGAAATTTGAAAAGATCTACAATGATCAGCAAAGACGGGGTTTTGTCAGTGAGAAGACGCAGTTTGACTATGCCTGGTGTTTGGTCAGGAGCCGCTACACTTCAGATATGCAGAAGGGTATTTCCCTTTTAGAAGGTAAATTTGCAGCTAGATATTTTCTCTGTCACTAAATTATATACAGCTCACAAGAATATGATACAGGTCAAAAAAGCAGGATTATGGTACAAATGTCTGTGATCATTGTAAGATTATATATTATATATATAATATATATATGATATATATACGTTAAATGACTGTAACATAATTTTTTCTATCAAAAGTCACAGGCCGTATAGTGTCACAGGGCATTTTGTATGATGAGAAGAATAATGTCGAATTTTAATGTGAACTTTTTTATGAGTCTTAGGGATGTTATACACAGTCTGCTCTGAATTGGTGGAAAAGAAGGAAAGGACGGTTAACTAATTTAGTTTACAAATCACTGTTGGACTGGTTTATAGAAACAAAGGAGCAGGCGACAGCCCAGAAATAACAGACACGAATGCTGTCACCGCGGATAGTGTCATGCAAACAAGGAGAACGAACCCTGTGCCGCTAAGCAGCGTCGATTATATTTTATTATGCTTTGCTCTCAAGATGATCTCAGACACATAAATATCTTATATGTAGGTGTTCAGCAGGCTGAAAAATACTGATGTCCAAAAGACTGCAAACTTTTGTTGCAATTATCATCAAGAATGTCAATTTTGTTTTTTATTCAATGTATTCATTTGTATATTGTTTGTGTATATGATGGCAACAGTTGTGATAAGCAAACCATGTACACACATACTTTGTTTGAAAGTCAGACAGTTGATTTCAATTTTGTGTTTTTATTTAAATATCTAAGAAGAGTAGTAGGGAAAACTAAAAGAGACAAAATCAGAAACACAACAATAAAGAGATCAAACCAAAGCAGATTGCATAAAAACTAGATAGAAATGAATCAACTGAGATGGTTTGGGCATGTTAACAGAATGAATGACAATAGAATAGCTAAATCAGTATACAGTGCTAAAACTCAAGGTAAGAGACCAAAAGCAGACCTCGGAGAAAGTGGGAAGAAGATATAAAAGAGGCATTAACGCAAAGAAATTTAACTTTTCACGGAAGGAAACAGAAAATGTCAGGACAGGGCAGCCAGGAGAAAGATCATTTCGGGCATTTAAACCATACACTGGAAGGTAGAATGGGAGCTGATAAAGAAAGAAAGAAAGTTTTTATTTAGGTGGAACGTACAGGCAATGATACAAAGTAGAAAACAATGCATTTTAGAAGCATAGGATGAAACTTTTAACATTTAGATGTTGTCTTTTGGTTTACAATGTATTGGCAATTTGCTGTCTATGTCCTGTAGATCTGCTGCAGGGGTACCAAAGATAATCTTAGTCAGAGGGATTACCTCTTCTACATCGCAGTTGGCTATGTCCGGATCGAAAGTAAGTGTTACCTAGGTGAACATATTCTTATGAAAACATGTCTGTGCCATTGTGCCAAATTTTACAGAGAGTTTTAAAAAAGATAGCTTGATCACAAATTTGTGTACGTAGTAACGAGCGGACTTTTAAAAAAACACTTCAAGTTTATACACTGAATACTAAAAGTGTCACACCAAACTTTAGATTGTTGTAACTTTCAAATTGGCTCAGATAACAGAACAATTTAAAACGCAAGTAGTAAAATGTCAAAGTGATTATAATAAATATAGAACTTTTAAAAAGTAGTTTCTACCTTTAAAACATTCAATTACATAAAAAGAGGTAGGAAATGAAAACTTTGGAAATGCAAATTGCGGTGATTGTCGTTGAACAGAATGCAAATGCAAGGATGACAAGCATGTTTACAAACCAGCTGTCTCTAACCTCCTCACTGTAATGGCAGAGATATTGCTGTTGATTTAGGCTCAAGCCAAGTGTACATCTTATGCCCTAAAACAATTGCCTCGTCATCTTCACCTGTTGTCATATTAGGAGGTTTACCACTCATGTGTCTGTCGAGAATGGCACCAGTTTCGTTTTTTTTAATATGATCACAATTAAAGTGTATATAAAACAGTTTCTCTACTTTTCATCCCTGCAAGCATTCTAATGCCTCTGTTGTGATATTCAACAGAGAACTGGTTAGAAGACAATTTTAAGCTCTGAAAATTCACAGTAGTTGGTGGCATTGAAGTTTGTGATTCTTTTGTTTTGAAAATAAATAAAATGGTTACAATTTTGAATAGTGACGTGATATTGTTGGCGTAACAACATCTTTGTTCTAAATCGTCCAAGTTAATTTTGGTTAACGAATCAATACAAAGCCGCTATAAAACTATAGCAGACTTTAAGAAGTAACGTGAACCGTGCTCTTATTTCGAAATGTGGTGTTTGGATTTTTAAGTCTTCACTGTTAGATCACAGTTTGGCTATATCACAGTATACAGACCAAATGCAGATCTCGGAGAAACTGGAAGAAGATATAAAAGAGGCATTAAAAGCATACAAATTTAACTTTTTTTGAAGGAAACAGAAAATGCCAGGACAGGGCATCGTGGAGAAAGATCATCTCGGACATCTGAACCCATACACCGAAGGTAGAATGGGAACTGATAAAGAAAGAAAGAAAGTAAACTTGATATCAGTTATCTTGTCATACGAGATGCGTTGTTTGTTATAAATGGTTACAATGACTGGGTAAAGGAAAAATTAAGCTTTAAAATGCATTTCATTTAAACAAATTCCATTCGGTAGTTCACTTGCTAGAGCAGTTAGAAGTTTGGTGCGATGCTTTGGCACTCAGTATATGTATATATTATATATATATTTTACAGTCACGTCTCGATAGTCCGGACTTCGATAATCCGAACAGATGAGCTGGGACGAATTTTTTTTCTTTATTTGTACACGATAATGCGGAAATTCGGATTCCGGATCCGAACACCTGATTTTGAAACAGCTACCACAATAAAGAGAGTTTATGCTTCGATAAACCGAACACCCGACTCGACTTTTCTATCACCAATTCCAATTCAGGCATATCATTTAGCAACTTTTTTTCTGTTGTCTCGGTCTATCTGTCTCTTCTCTCTCTCTCTCTCTCTCTCTCTCTCTCTCTCTCTGTTCGTTTTCTTCTTCTTCATCTTTATCATCATCTGGCGTGGTGTAAATTGTATGTAAGCGAGAAACCTGAGGAGCAAGTCAGAGAGAGGGAAAGAGTGTGTGTGTGTGTGTTAAGTGTCTTTCTCAAGTAACACAACGTCAGGCCTAGCAAACCTAAGATTCGAACCCGGGACCTCATGATCCCCAGTCACCCAGCCTTGCAACTCGGCCACAGATAATATTAGATGATGCTCAAACTCAAAACAAAGAAGCTTCCCCTTTAGTTCAATCCCCAAATGTTCTACCAAGACCAGGGAACAGCGCTATAGTAAAATAGTACTAATATACTGCTATGGTCGGCCTAGTAATAACACGCGACCTTGAAAAACACAATATTAATATCATTCATAGTAGTAATAGACGGACATGTAATTTAGTTCTCAGAAAGACGTATTGAGGGCCACAGAGAGAGAGAGAATGAACTTTGGCCAGTGATTAACAGCACCGTTGTACTCTGTCTCCCGTAAAATGCACCAGGCCTTCATTATCATAAAATCCGAGGGCCTACGCGGTTCAAAATGTGTCCGTGGGATCAGTTCGATAATCTGGATGTCCTGATAATCCGGACAGATTGCTCAGAACGGAGGTGTTTGGATTATCGAGACGCGACTGTATAGGTATATTATATTCTTTTGTGTCAGTCGTGATATTTTGATCATTTACAATATGTATTTGAGGTGATTTGGAGATCATTTTTACTGACATTGCGTTGGTGTTGAAGTTGTCAACTTAATTGCTGGAAGTAGTTTTCACAATAATGGTTTTGGGGTTGGGTTTGTTTTGTTTTTTTGGTTATTTTTTTTTCTTCTTTCTCTCTCAGGAATATGGAGAAAGCTGTTAGTTATACCAAAGCTATTCGCAAGATTGAGCCTGACAACCGACAGGCGTCACAGCTGGAGCAATACATCAATGGTCGCATGAAGAAAGGTGAGTGATTCAATTCACAATGTATCGATAATACTACATCTCAATGTTAATCCTTCCTTTGGCCATTGAAGAGACTCGAGAAAGCTGGTTTGTTTGTTTTGTTTTGGGGGAGGGGGGGTTCGGACACTGCCTGTACACCTTTACTGATAGTAGTTGGGGTCATCTCAATTTTGAGTCTTAGTAAACTTAGTTAGTAGTGACTGATGCAACACTGTGGAATGTCACCGACTCACATTTTAAACATTAATTAGGAATGACATCAGTATAGGGAGGAGTACAAAGATTTGGGGGGGGGGGCTTAGTTTGACTAGAGGTTTAGGGGGAGGGAGGGGGAATGGGACAGGTTAGCATGTCGTGCATTGGAGATATAATTATTATGATGTCATTGGGCCAAAACAGTAGTGGTGGATAGAAGGGGGTTTGGGTAAGGGGAGGGTGGGGTGGGGAAGAAAGGTTTGGTAAAAGAATAGTTTGTTAAAGATTCAAAGAAATTTATTATATTTCGATAACGTTGTTTGCCATGTGGAAAGCGAAAGCAAAGCCTTTTTACACGTTATGAAGAGGCTTTTTCTTCTTGTAGCTGCTTTTTCTTTGGTTTTTTGTTGGGGGGTTTTTTTTCTCTTTATTGTGAGGAGCATGATGTTTTCATCTGATTTACCAGCACATTTTCATCCGTTCATCCACCCTCTCATCTTCAGACGGCCTTCTGGGCATGGCTATTGTTGGAGGTGCTGCCATCGTTGTTGGTGGTCTCATAGGAGCCCACCGTGGCAGCCATTAAAAGGGCAAATAGCCGCTGTGATGAATATCGTGTAATACATGCAGGGTTTTTTCTCGCCTTTTTCATATTGGTCATTGACTGTTCCTTCACCCTAATTTTTACGGTTACTGTTTCTTCTTTTTTTGCTGCTTTCCTTTTTTTACTCAGTTTGTTGGAGTTTTTGGGGCGCTTGTTTCGCTGTTCTTATACATATTTAACTTTGCAAGTTATTGACTAATACCCCGGCTCAGTGCTTACATTATATATAAATTTATGTAAAATGTCATATCTTATTTCTCTTTGATGATGACTCTCTTTAGCCTTTGTCGTTTGTAAAAAGCTCTTATTGTGCTAGTGTTAGCTTACTTTCGTTTTTCGTGTTTGTTTCAGTGTTAGTAGCAAATGATTTCATCTTTTTGTTTAATGTTTCCCCAAAATTTGTTGTTGTTGTTATTGTCTTCAAAGCCTGCTTTCCAAGTTTTTATAAACTTAAAAGATGCAGAAAAGTCGAAAGAAGATTTTTCTCAAAGGGTTGCTCGAAAGGCATATATATATATATATAGGAAAAGAGCTATTTAAATTTATCTGGGGATTCAAAGTCAAAGAGAATCTATTCTCATATTAGAGTTACCAGTTGTAATCTATAAGAAGTTAGTGTTTCTTATTGTCAAAGTCAAAGACAATCTATTCTCATAGTTAGTTCAGTGCTTCACTTATTGTCAAAGTCAAAGACAATCTATTCTCATAGTTAGAGTTACCAGTGTTTCACTTATTGTCAAAGTCAAAGACAATCTATTCTCATAGTTAGAGTTACCAGTGTTTCACTTATTGTCGAATTCAAAGACAATCTATTCTCATAGTTAGAGTTACCAGTGCTTCACTTATTGTCAAAGTCAAAGACAATCTATTCTCATAGTTAGAGTTACCAGTGTTTCACTTATTGTCAAAGTCAAAGACAATCTATTCTCATAGTTAGAGTTACCAGTGTTTCACTTATTGTCGAATTCAAAGACAATCTATTCTCATAGTTAGAGTTACCAACTTATTGTCGAATTCAAAGACAATCTATTCTCATAGTTAGAGTTACCAGTGTTTCACTTATTGTCAAAGTCAAAGACAATCTATTCTCATAGTTAGAGTTACCAGTGTTTCACTTATTGTCGAATTCAAAGACAATCTATTCTCATAGTTAGAGTTACCAGTGTTTCACTTATTGTCAAAGTCAAAGACAATCTATTCTCATAGTTAGAGTTACCAGTGTTTCACTTATTGTCGAATTCAAAGACAATCTATTCTCATAGTAAGAGCACGGACTGATTTTTAGAACACGGAACGTTAGGGCAATAAATGGAAAAGAGTTAAAATTAGTTGAAGAAATGGAAAAATTCGAAGTAGACATTTTGGCTATTACAGAAACAAACAAAAAAAGAGAAGGAATAGAAAATGTAGAACCAAATAATATTTTAATCTTCTCAGTAGCAGATGTCAAAGATAGAGGTAGGTCTCCTAGTACACAAAAGACATAAAAGCTACTAGAAAACTGGAAATGTATACGCCACGGCTATTAGAGGTAAATATTTAACCAAAAGGAAGAGATATTAAATTATGAATAGCTGATGTGGATTTAGACCAGGAAGAAGTGTACAAGACCACATATTTACAATTAGACAAATAATAGAAAAATTCCTTGAAAGAAACATTGACTTGCACCTGTGTTTTATTGAATTAGAAAAGGCATTTAACACTGTGAGGAGGGACGAACTATGACATTCCTTAAAAGAACACAATGTAAAGCAAAATTTAATAGAAGCCATTAAAAGTTATTACAATAAACCAACATGTGCAGTAAGAGTAGCTGGAAACATCTGCAGAATATGATATAGATATAGGAGTAAGACAGCGTTGTATCCTAAGTCCTCTTTTTGTTTATGACATTTATGGATGCAGTCGCAAAGGTATCCCTCAAAAAGAAGAACTGAATGTAGGTATGTGAGAGTTCAAACCAGTAAATGTATCAATGCTTTCCTTTGCCGATGATTTAGTTCTGTTTGGAAAATCAGAACGTGACCTTCAGTCGAATATCAACATTTTTTAAAGATTACTGAGCATGTTGATTTTTAATTTTTTTTTTAAGACTACTGTGCATGTTGATTTTTAGGCTTTTTTAAAGATTACTGTGCATGTTGATTTTTAGTTTTTTTAAGATTACTGAGCATGTTGATTTTTAGTTTGTTTTTTTAATTACTGTGCATGTTGATTTTTAGGCTTTTTTAAAGGTTACTGAGCATGTTGATTTTAAGGTTTTTTTTTAAGATTACTGTGCATGTTGATTTTTAGGCTTTTTTTAAAGATTACTGAGCATGCTGATTTTTTTTTTTTTTTTAACTTTACTGAGCATGTTGATTTTAAGGCTTTTTAAAGATTACTGTGCATGTTGATTTTTAGGTTTTTTTTTTAAGATTACTGCGAGCATTGATTTTTAGGTTTTTAAAAAATTAGTGCGCACATTGATTTTTAGGTTTTTACATGATGACATCCCTGCTTTGATGCACATGTGTACCCACAGATGTACGTGTATAGGATTAGTATTAGGATAAAGCAACCCTATATTGTTCAACAGTTATGTTTCCATAATATTGTTACAATTTGATGAGGAAAGCAACCAAGTAATGAGTGTAATAATATTATATTGCCTCGTTTAAAGACAACTTAACCTCGCCTGATATCAACTGTCACCTAAGTAGCAAAAAATAGGACACAATACGCTTGTCTCCCTTTAAGACAGTTTAACCTCGCCTGATGTCACCCCGTCACCTAAATAGCAAAAAAATAGGAAGCAGTACGCTAATAAAAGAAAAAGAGGGGAATAAGATTCTTTGAGTCTCTTTGAAGGAAACAGAAAGTATCAGGGCAGTGTAGCCTGGAGAAAGGTAATTTCATTTGGACGTCTAAATGGAGGCACTGCGACACTCGTCGGAATAACGTTCGTTTTCCCTACCCATGCAAATTGGCCTTTGGTTGCTTCTTCTCACAGACAAAGGGTAGTGATATCTCAAGGGAAAGGATTTATCAAAAGACTTCTCATCACAGACAAAGCGTAGTGATATCTCAAGGGAAAAGGATTTATCAAAAGACTTCTTCTCACAGACAAAGCGTAGTGATATCTCAAGGGAAAAGGATTTATCAAAAGACTTCTCATCACAGACAAAGGGTAGTGATATCTCAAGGGAAGAGGATTTATCAAAAGACTTCTCATCACAGACAAAGCGTAGTGATATCTCAAGGGAAAAGGATTTATCAAAAGACTTCTCATCACAGACAAAGGGTAGTGATATCTCAAGGAAAAGGATTTATCAAAAGACTTCTCATCACAGACAAAGGGTAGTGATATCTCAAGGGAAAAGGATTTATCAAGACTTCTCATCACAGACAAAACGTAGTGATATCTCAAGGGAAAAGGATTTATCAAGAGACTTCTCATCACAGACAAAGCGTAGTGATATCTCAAGGGAAAAGGATTTATCAAAAGACTTCTTCTCACAGACAAAGGGTATTGATATCTCAAGGGAAAGGGATTTATCAAAAGGCTTCTCATCACAGACAAAGCGTAGTGATATCTCAAGGGAAAAGGATTTATCAAAAGACTTCTTCTCACAGACAAAGGGTATTGATATCTCAAGGGAAAAGGATTTATCAAAAGACTTCTTCATCACAGACAAAGGGTAGTGATATCTCAAGGGAAAAGGATTTATTAAAAGATTTCTCATCACAGACAAAGGTAGTGATATCTCAAGGGAAAAGGATTTATCGAAAGATTTCACATTAAAGATTTCTCATCACAGACAAAGGTAGTGATATCTCAAAGGAAAAGGATTTATCGAAAGACTTCTTCTCACAGACAAAGACAAAATGATATCTCAAAGGAAAAGGATTTATCGAAAAACAGAAAAAGGTAATGATATCTCTCGAAAAACGAAGCTAGACAGGCTTATCATCTCTACGGGTTTTGAAACTGGAAACGAATTTATGTTCTGATTTTGGCGCCTTTTCCCCCAACTGTGTCCTGCCTCCTCGAGGTGTCCATTTTCTGCTCAGCCATTTTAGGCCCCATCATTTATATTTTTGATACCATCCGTTACCTTTGTATTGTGCCTTTGTATTGTGGAGGCTTTTTTGTGTAGTATATTTAACAAACAATAGATGCCACCAGAGGCGTCAACAATTTTGCACAGGGTCATGCCGTAACCAAATTTATACGAGACAACGTAAAGTGTCTCCATGTAAACGGATGACATACTCTGGTAGGTAGAGTGAGAACTGATAAAGGGAGGAAGAAAGAGTCTCTTTGAAAGGATGTTATACAATGTTGGAATGAGTAAGCATGTTGTGTTGGATAGAGTATATAACATTGGTGGTTTTTTCCCCTCTTATTGTCTTCCTCAGACGGCTTGCTAGGCATGGCCATTGTGGGTGGAGCTGCCCTGGCTGTGGGCGGACTGTTGGCAACTGGGTTAGCGCTGTTGAAAAAGTGATTGTGACATGCGCCGTACAAGTTCATCCCGGAACAACAAGTTGTTTATGTGTTTTCATGCCAAGATGATTATCTATGAGTAGTTTTGATGTTTGTGCGTGTGTGTGTGTGGGGGGAGGGGGGGGGGGGGGACTCCTAAAATCAATGGCTGTTGTCTCATATTAGCGAGATTTTGAGATTTTTCGTTGTAAAGGGCTTTCCTCCAGTTTAAGTGTAATAAGCCTAATGTATTGTGCCTACTGTGTCATTCCTATACTTCTATTAGCAGCACCAGGCACTTGAATATATGAAACACATTTAGGTGCGACTGTTATGAACCTGATGAGCTTACACAAGAACACAGGGGGAGGACGCCTGCTAGAGAGGGTTGAGCAGTGCCGCTAATGTAGAATACACACTGTAATTTGGCCCTTACACGTTGATTGATAAACTTTAGTTTGGTCTCCTTGCTCATCACCCCAGTCAGCCCATCATTCCATATTCAATATAACTACATGTGTGTGTATGTTATCACTTTTCAGCAGGTAATTCTCCTTTCTCTTCATTTCATACATGACTGATATTGATAATATAAAATATACATGTATTATTTTACATATCCAAGACGGCTTTATCTGGTCATCTATCGGTTTAGATGTTCTGATTTTTGGTCATCTATCGGTTTAGATGTTCTGATTTTTGGTCATCTATCGGTTTAGATGTTCTGATTTTTGGTCATCTATCGGTTTTGATGTTCTGAGCTTTTTGTATACTATCTGGTACGTGCTTGCCAAGTCCGTCTATCGTGAGACAAACAAAAAGAAAGAGAGTGCCATCTACATAACTGTTAAAGTTTGTATGGGTTATGGGTTGTCTAAGAGCTTTAAGACATAATCCCTCACCGGTCGTAATGGTAAATATTAATTGGCTTGGTAACATTTAGTTCCTCCACTCACAACCTAAGATTACAGCCTGAGGTGGATTGAGGGGTGAATATTATCAAACAAGCTTTAGTCTTTACTCTTTATCCTCCTTAGGTTAGTTTACCACCGTTTTCTTTTCTAGCTATTTTTGTTTTTAAAGTGAGTGAAGGGGGGGGGGGGAGGTTCTTTGCACAGTGAAGATGGATGGTAGACGGCGTGGGAGGTCCCAGTTCTTTCCTTTCACTTTCACTCATCTTGCTGTTTCCTCTGAATTCATTCTGAAGTCACTCGGCATATCTATGGTGGACAGAGTAAACACTAAAGGACAATGAAAGAAACAAATAACAAAAAACTCTAGTGACGGACTCCGTGAACATTGTTACCCTTATCTCCATCACCCCAACAGCTGTTCTCTTTTTCATATAATAAGCCTATTACTATTATCACACTTACACAGCAGCTAGTGTGGGTCATTGCTTTGTCATTAAAATGCTATTTGGATTTTTTTAATATTTATATAGCTTAACATTGCCGCAAATGCAAAGTCTTCCTTTCTCCTATTAACATTAGCCCAGTTGCTCGCGTCTTGATGAACCGTGTCTTCACAAAGTCTCTGCAAGGCCATTAGGGCCCCTGGTAATACTAGTATTGGAATTTTTTTCCCAGTTTCCATTCATAGCCCAAAGCGGAACAATTGTTAGTTGCCGCCTCCTGTGTTGCGGACAGAACAGAACACACGACAGTCTCGTCTGTTTCCTACCTAGCGTCCCTTTATTGTTGTTCCCTTTGATTTTTACTGTTATTTTTTTTGGTGTTGGTTGATGGGCGGTTGGCGGATGCTGCTGGTTGGTCCTCCTACTTCTTTTCTTTTATTTTTTCACTTGTGTTTTATCTTGCTATTTCCCTTTAGTTTCACCTGAGATCACCACAGTTGTGGAGAGGGTAAATTTCAATATTTTTTTTAAAACAATTGTGATGTTGTCCCTGAGGCTGTGGAGGTTACTTACTTGATCTATCAATTGTGAAGGTAATGACACAAGATAGTATGAAAGCCCCATAGGAACAAAGATGAGACAAATACAAGGAATAGACAGAAAAACATCCAGGCCACCATGGGGATCGAACCCACGACCTCTGCGTCGGCACCCTTCGCCTCGCCATGAAAAGAAAGCGTGCTACCCACCGAGCTAACTACGCTCTCCAACGAAAACAAAACTCAGCGGTAGCACTGATGATTTTAAAAAAATTTAAAACATCACTTTAAAATCAAACTCAGAACAGATGAACGCTTTCGGGTCAAATTAGAATATGCTTGCTGACAGTGACAGTAATACTCAAGAATTGAGTTGGTCAGCTGTTAATAGCGTTGTGAAGAAAAAGACAGAAAAAACACAACACACGGCGTGATGATAGAAGGAAAAAACAAAAAGGAAAAGAAAGGAAAGTGGAGAGGAGAAGAAGACAGTAATAAATAGAAGAACTTGGAAGTAGAAGGCAAAAGGCAAAAAGGGAGTGTGGTGAAGTCAAAGAAATTTAAAAACAGAGATTTGCAGGAATCAAAGGAGAGAGAAAGAGAGAGAAAAAGCTTGAGAGGGAGAGAAACTTGAGAGAGAGAGAGAGAGAGAGAGAGAGAGTAAGAGAGAGAGAGAGAGAGAGTTGCCACATGTCTCTTCTGTCGTTTTTTTGTGGAGTTGTCACTTATATTGTCATTCAAGATTTTTGACTTGACTCCGCTATAGCTCCTTCATGCTCTAACTCTTCTATTTATGAGACTGTTTTTCACTTTCATGTCTAATGTGTATTTGGTGTATTGTTGTTTTTTTATCCACTTGTTTTTTTATCCACATTTCCAAAGTGGGTGAATGTAGATATCTAGATCTACCAACTTATCCAACAGGTTTTATTTGTTGTTCTTTGTCTGTGCTCTCTTTGCTCTGAACGAAGATTATTCATCATAATTGTTGAAATAGTTATCACCTTTTTTCGTTGTTAAAGTTTCATGATATAAATATATCACTCTGCCAAATTCAACCAAAAGAAACAGTGCAGAAAAACGCAGAATGCTTGACATTGCTTGTACATGTATGTATTTATCTTTTTCTGGTAGTTCTCTCATGGTTGCTTCTATTTCTAGTCACAACGGAAGCTGTAACTTGTAACAATCATACTGCTTCTTGTCAATTTTCGTCTTCATCTTATTTTTTTCAACTTTTCTGATCAATCTTTCATTTAAGGAACTATCTTTCAATTGGGTCAAATGCTAATAATAATATAATATGGATTTTTGAATTATGGCTGATTTATTTCTCACAGTCCAAATCTGTGATGTGTCCCACTGCAATCAATTTGCAAGTTTGAAGTTTGAACTTTCATAACAATAACAATAACAGTAACACGGTACACCTGTCCTATCACATCAGTCTTATTTTTCTTCAAATTTTTATTTCCTTATATTATATTATATGCATTTGGAGTCTAATTCTAATCCACAAATATTGGCATTGCTTGTAAAATAATTCAATTCAGCTTACTTTGGCATGGATGCTTATTATTTATTTGGACCTGATTTGTCCCGTATAAGTTATGAATAAATAAATTTTGGTATATCGTATCATTGTTCAGACTTATTTATAGATTTACGACTAGTGATTACAATCTCGGGGGGGTGGTGGTAGGCGACAGGGAGGAGAGGAGGTGTCTAATGATATTGATGATAAGTGATAGCCATAGCGCTTTCTCTTTGAAGTCACGCCTAAATACCCAAGATCAGATGTCAAAGAGATGATTTAGCTCAACATTTTATCACTATCACAACTCCCCCCACCAAGCAGAGTGAGAAAATATCGCATCGGTATACCCATACAGACATTCAATATATTCATGCTCTTTTTAATCGTCATATTTAAGATCTTTTCATATTTGTTAATCAAGAGCTTAGGCTTAAGCAAAATAATTTCAGAAGCCTTTTATGGATATCAATCATCATGCCAATGCTTGTTGGCTGTTTCAAGAAAAATTGAAAGAATTACCATCCAGATAGGCCCACCAATGCATTTCATCCTTTGAAATTTTTATCACAGTCACAGGTTCGATGACCATGGTAGAATTAGAATGAAGACACCCCTTGCCAGATTTGATTGAAAATTGGCAGTAAACAAACTTTACGTATCACTTTTACTAATGCAGTACACATAATAATACATGTGTATGTCATTGTAATTAGTGTTTAACTTCGATAGTCTGTTTGTTTGGCTTTTCTTGTCCTTTCTTGTTTCTGTTGGTTTCATAAAGTACATAAATGAGGGTTAACTGCGTTTCATTTTTAAGGAAACCCTCAAGACAGATTTGAGTGAAAGTCTGGAGATGTTATTCTGAATTCGCACAAAAATACGTTGCACTTTGCCAGAAGAAAGGCCAGCAGTCGGCAGACTATTTTTTGAAATTTGCCTTCAAGGGAGTTCATTCAAGTTAAATTTTCAACGTTTTCTGTAATATTATATTATGGGCCGTCATACAAGGGCAAGTCAGAAGAAGTTTGCGTGGCCGGGGGCTGTTTTTCAGCTTGAAAAGGTTGACTAGCTATGATATTGATATCTCAGTACATTGATAGATTTCTTGTATGTAGTACTTTTATATAGGGATGAAGAAAGTGGAAGCGGATGGGCTTGAATCAAATCTTCAACTTGTCTGACACTGACAGTTAAATTCACAAAGTCAGCAATTTATCTGTTGATCCGTTTAATTGACTCACTCAACCCTAACTGCAGGTGTTTATCGGTATGTATGACTTTTTGTTTTCTTTGCTTCAACCCTAACGCCGACCCAAATGGGACTTTCCTTTCACTCTGGGAAAGCCGGCTAAGCTGAAGGAAATGAAAGATCACAGTACACATAATGATTGATAGTATAGTATTGAAAGAAGAGCTCTTCTATTTATGGAAATGAACTAAAAAAATTAATTAGACATGTCACTGTAAATGGGACTTTTCTTCACTTTGAAAAAGCCTGCTAAGTGGAAGTAAATGAAAGATCACAGTACACATAATAATAGTATTGAAAGTAGAGCTCTTCTATTTATTGATATCAACTAAAATGTTACTAAATGTTAGTTAGACTTGTCACTGTAAATGGGACTTTTTCTTCACTCAGGGAAAGCCTGTTGAAGGAAATGAAAGTCAAAGATAATAATAGTACTAAGAGCACACAAAATGAATATTGAAAGTAGAGCTCTTTTTTTTTCACTTTCTGATCTTTCTTAAGTGGTAAAAGTATGCCTTAGCGTAGTCAACATGATGAAATTGAAATCCTACACAGACCTTGGCTTGTTCGTATGTTTAACCGGAATTTATCCCATCCACCATTTGCAGTGATCTCAGGGTGAGTTAAGAGGAAAGAAACAGTAAGATGAAAGTGAAAGATAAGTGCAAGAGTGATAAGGAAAAAGTACAACCTACCAGTAGCACCCGCCAACACCCACACCTAGGGTTGAGTGAATTGATCTGATAAATGCTCTATGCTATAGTGTTTATATAAACTGTTACTGTTAGTGTTATCAATCTGATAAATAATCTAAGATGTTCCCACAAACTGAGACACATGTTATTAGCGCTATCACTATTAGTATCAATCTGATAAATAATCTTAAGATGTTCCCACAAGCTGATACACATGTTATTAGCGCTATCACTATTAGTATCAATCTGATAAATAATCTAAGATGTTCCCACAAGCTGATACACATGTTATTAGCGCTATCACTATTAGTATCAATCTGATAAATAATCTAAGATGTTCCCACAAGCTGATACACATGTTATTAGCACTATCACTATTAGTATCAATCTGATAAATAATCTAAGATGTTAAATAATACACATGTTATTAGATGTATCAATCTGATAAATAATCTTAAGATGTTCCCACAAGCTGATACACATGTTATTAGCGCTATCACTATTAGTATCAATCTGATAAATAATCTAAGATGTTCCCACAAACTAATACACATGTTATTAGCGCTATCACTATTAGTATCAATCTGATAAATAATCTAAGATGTTCCCACAAGCTGATACACATGTTATTAGCGCTATCACTATTAGTATCAATCTGATAAATAATCTAAGATGTTCCCACAAGCTGATACACATGTTATTAGCACTATCACTATTAGTATCAATCTGATAAATAATAATCTAAGATGTTCCCACAAGCTGATACACATGTTATTAGTGCTACCAACCTGATAAATAATCTAAGATGTTCCCACAAACTGATACACATGTTATTTGTGCTATCAGTATCAATCTGATAAATAATCTAAGATGTTCCCACAAACTGAGACACATGTTATTAGTGCTATCAACTATCAGTATCAATCTGATAAACAATCTAAGATGTTCCCACAAGCTGATACACATGTTATTAGTGCTATCAGTATCAATCTGATAAATAATCTAAGATGTTCCCACAAACTGAGACACATGTTATTAGTGCTATCAGTATCAATCTGATAAATAATCTAAGAAGATGTTCCCACAAACTGATACACATGTTATTAGTGCTATCAGTATCAATCTGATAAATAATCTAAGATGTTCCCACAAACTGATACACATGTTATTAGTGCTATCAGTATCAATCTGATAAATAATCTAAGATGTTCCCACAAACTGAGACACATGTTATTAGTGCTATCAGTATCAATCTGATAAACAATCTAAGATGTTCCCACAAACTGAGACACATGTTATTAGTGCTATCACTATCAGTATCAATCTGATAAACAAACTAAGATGTTCCCACAAACTGAGACACATGTTATTAGTGCTATCACTATCAGTATCAATCTGATAAACTAAATCTAAGATGTTCAGTATCAATCTGATAAACAATCTAAAACTGAGACACATGTTATTAGTGCTATCACTATCAGTATCAATCTGATAAACAATCTAAGATGTTCCCACAAACTGAGACACATGTTATTAGTGCTATCACTATCAGTATCAATCTGATAAACAATCTAAGATGTTCCCACATGTTATTAGTGCTATCAGTATCAATCTGATAAACAATCTAAGATGTTCCCACATGTTATTAGTGCTATCAGTATCAATCTGATAAACAATCTAAGATGTTCCCACAAACTATTACACTTCCACATTGAATTTCTAAAATGTTATGTATTTTAGTACAAATTGTCTGCAACTGATATATTACTTCGATCTTATTAATATTTCAATCTTATTTCATTCAAAGCCATACTTGTACTCTAATTTACAGTCTGATCAATGTCTTGTGGTGTTAGTACATATGCCATATATTATTTATGTATAACTTTAGTTTGATAAACGTCTTATAATATTGTTAGTACATATATATATACGTGTATGCTATTCATTTCTGACTTTCAATTTGATTTTAGTACAAAAAAATGTCTTACTTTGTTAGTACAGTAGTTGCTGGATAAAACTTAAAAGCACACTCTGCATAAACACACACTTACATCTGCTGACCAAATTTTTCCTATATAATAAAAACGTTCTCATAAGCACACGGTATGCATAAATAAAATTAAAAGCATGCTTTTTCCTACGCCCAAAGGTTGTGTGCTTATCCAGCGACTATTGTACATATAGACATGTATATATGTATGCTATTCATTTATGACTTTAATTTGATTTCATTTGATAAATGTCTTAAGGTACTGACAGAGTAGAGTCACCTTCCTCGCGCTTTCCCTCCCCTTGCTCTCCCTTTTTGGGGCAAGCAAGGGGAGTGAGGACTGAATGACACTAATGACAGAGTCGAGTCCTCTCGCTCTCCTCTCCCCTCATACCAGATACTCATAACCTTGTTAATCCAGTGTGCAAGATGGATGAAATCCATCAACGCCGCTCTAAGTATGGTGAATAGAATCATTTCATGGATCAAGTACTTGCAGATGAAGAAAAATGTATGTCATATATAATATTATTAGAGATCTCCTACATTTCAATTTCTCCTTGCCAAAGTCGGACCATATTTCTTTTGCTGTAATCCGGGCTTGTCTTGTCATATAAACTGTGTTTTTTTTCAACAGGAGTAATCAGTGATTACACGTGTTCGGCATCCATTTTGCTTCGTATTCTCAAGATAAAATTAAAATGATGTGTTATATGTATTTCAATTGTGCATCAGTTTTGGTGCTAGCAAAGTGCAACAAATTTAATGCTGCGATAAAATACTGGCCCCAATTTATTCCAGGGCTTGCATGGGGAGAGGGGAGAGGTTAGGTTGGTGATTCTACTCTAGCGCAAACAACGCATTTTCTGTAGACCTCCCCAAATTGAGGCGGGGAAGATGGCTCTACTCTGTCTTCAGCCTTTCAATGTAAGTACATGATAAAATTGATATGCTTTTCATTAAAACTTGCGACTTTAATTGAATTCAATCTGATACATATAGATGTTTCATATCCTTTGTAAAAATTGTCCCCATAACACCACCTAGCACTACTACTAACAGTAACAGGGCTACAGTTTTAGTACATGTACCATCAGTTCTGTTGTATCAGGTTTTCACTGCATTCATTTAACTTCAACTTACTTTAAGCTTTGTCTAGATGTGCAATATTTATTTTGGCTTTGGTATTTCTTTGCACAACTTTTAGTCGTTGCTCCCTGGCCACCTATAATAATCATGCGCACAAGGAGGAAAGAACGCAAGGGTAGTTGCAAAATATATTTCACTTGCAATCTTTTTTTGTTCAGTCTTTCAGTCTTCTCAATGTCAATACTGAAATAATATTACATCTATTTCAATTTCCATGCAACACGGCGTTGGTGGCCGAGTGGCGAGGTACTGGGTTTGAATGCTCTAGTTCCGATGTACGGCGTTTTCCTTGAGCAAGACAGTTAACGCGCATTTCCCCACTCAGCCCAGATGCAAAGTGCAAAGGGTATAACTACAACTACAAGCAGAAGCACTAGTTTATTTTTCTGGCTCTCCTGTCTCAAGCACCACAATAGAACTATAGTATAAATGGGCAGCTAGCTTAGGTGTGTTCTTCTATATTCAGACTGCCTGGAAAGTAAAGGGCAGCATGGAAATCAGGCTTAGGTGTCTAGAAATAGGCTTAGGTGTGACTAGAACTAGGCCTAGAACACAATAGAACTAGAATAGTATAAAGTAGGCTTGGGTATGACTAAAATAGGCTTGGGTGTGATAGTGGCTTGGGTATGACTAGAAGTAGGCTTAGGTGTGACTAGAACTAGGCTTGGGTATGACTAGAAGTAGGCTTAGGTGTGACTAGAACTAGGCTTGGGTGTGACTAGAAATAGAAGTAGGCTTAGGTATGACTAGAACTAGGAACTAGGCTTGGGTATGACTAGAACTAGGCTTGGGTATGACTAGAACTAGGCTTGGGTATGACTAGAAGTAGGCTTGGTGTGACTGACTTAGAAGTAGGCTTAGGTATGACTAGAAAGGCTTGGGTAGGCTTGGGTGTGACTAGAACTAGGTTTGGGTGTGACTAGAACTAGGCTTGGGGATGACTAGAACTAGGCTTGGGTGTGACTAGAACTAGGCTTGACTAGAACTAGGTTTGGGTATGATAGACCTAGGCTTGGGTGTGACTAGTAGGCTTTGGGTATGACTAAAACTAGGCTTGGGTGTGACTAGAGGCTTGGGTGTGACTAGGCTTGGGGATGACTAGAAGTAGGCTTGGGTATGACTAGAAATAGGCTTGGGTATGTCTAGACTAGAAGTAGGTTTGGTGTTACCCTCCAGAACAGCTCAGATTTATATGTGACTAGAAATAGCATTACACTTACTCTAGTCTTAGCTTGGGACCTCGCTTTTTACACAGCAAAATGTTCATTAATTTCAGAATGCATGTACATGTAGGTAGTTCTTAGAAATTTATGCTATCTCTGGGTATGACTAGAAATAATGTCAACTTTATGATTTGTACTAGAAATAGGCAATATGTTGGGCTATGAATAAACTATTAAATAAACTCATACACGTATTACTGATATATTATTATGGATATGACTGAAGGTTTGATTTTGGTTTTGGTTTTTCTTGTTTTGGTTTACTTAACAATCTTTTACTTTGTATGTTGTATTGACTTCAAGAAGCAGAGCTCACCTACAATTACAATGGCATTGGATGCAACAGAATCTTGGTTACATTGGTTATGACTTTTCAAATCCATAGGCATTATGTAGGCTTGGGTATGACTAGAAATAGATCCTTGATGCCGCATTCTAGTACAACACTAGGACTTTTGCCCAAAAAATGGCTTGAGTCTTGGGAAAAAATAATTCTTGAGCATAAAAATGAAAGGCTTTAATGTGACTAGAAGCAGGGGTTTGGGTGCTGACTAGAGGTCTACTCTTTTATTTCTTTCATTTATCTTAGAACTAGGTTTCCTCTTTATTCACTTTTAGAACTAGGGTTGGCTGCTGCTGGACCAGGGATCATGAGGTGGGTGTGACTAGAAATAGGCGTTGAGTTCCTTGGGTATGACTAGAAGTAGGCTAACACACATTTTATGACTAGAACTAGGTTTATGACTAAACCTAGGCTTGGGTAAAGTGACTGAGACTAGGCTTGGGTGTGACTAGACCTAGGTTTGGTGTGACTAGACCTAGGCTTGGGTGTGAAAAGAAATAGGTTTGATTATGACTTTCAGGCTTTTGGTGACTAGAAATAGGCTTGGGTGTGACTAGAAATAGGCTTGGGTATGACTAGAACTAGGCTTGGGTATGACTAGAAATGAGGTATGTCTAGAACTTACTAGAAGAAGTACTCATGTATTACCCTCCACGATAATAGCTCAGACTCATTATATAAATACATACGTAAATAGCACATGTCAGTCACTTCACTACAATAGTCTTATTGGACCTCGCTTTTTTACACAGCAAAATGTTCATTAATTTCAGAATGCATGTACATGTAGGTAGTTCTTATTTATCTTAATTTATGCTATCTCTGCATAGCTCGTGCATTGTTTGATAATAATGTCAACTTTATGATTTGTATAGTATATATGTGCATATGTTGGAAAGGCTATGAATAAATATATTAAATAAACTCACACGTATTATTTGCATATATTATTATGATGATATGACTGAAGGTTTGATTTTGGTTTGGTTTTTCTTGTTTTGTTTGTTACTTGTAACAATGATTATTATTATGATGCTTTACTTTGGTTTTTTTGTTTTGTTTGTTACTTAACAATCTTTACTTTGTATGTTGTATTGTGCTTCAAAAAAAATACAGCAGAGCTCACCTACAATTACAATGGCATTGGATGCAACAGGAATCTTGGTTACATTAGTTACAACACGACTTTTTCAAATCCATATACATTATGTATGTAAGCTACATAAAATATGCATGCTCGACGATAGATCCATCCACTGATGCCGTACATGTCTAGTACAACACTAGGATCTTTTGAAAAAAATGGAATGCTGCACACTTTCTATCAAGGGGAAAAATACTCTTATAGCATAAAAATGAAACTGCTTTATCGTGCCAAATACACAGCAGGGAGTTTGGCGGGTGCTGCTAGTAGGTCTACTTAACACACATTTATTTCTTGCTCATTTATCTTTCATCTTGCCGTTTATCTTTATTCACTCACTTTAGATCACCGCAATGGTGGTCGAGCGGTTAGGCTGCTGCTGGACCAGGGATCATGAGGTCCCGGATTTGAATCATAACAAGGCTAGAGTCCGGCGTTGTGTTCCTTGGGAATGACATGTAACACTAACACTAACACACATTTTTCCTACTCAGTAAAAGCACTAGTTTGTGATAAAAGTCACTAGTTTGTGAGTAAAAGTCTACGTCAGACTAGCTTATGAGTAAAACTAAAAGACTAGTTTGTGAGTAAAGTCTACATGAGACTAGCTTGTGAGTAAAAGTTACATCAGACTAGCTTATGAGTAAAAGTCTCCATCAGACTAGCTTGTGAGTAAAAGTCTACATAGACTAGCTTGTGAGTAAAAGTCTACATCAGACTAGCTTGTGAGTAAAAGTCATCAGTCTCCATCAGACTAGCTTGTGAGAAAAGTCAGAAAGCGTGTGAGTAAAAGTCTCCATCAGACTAGCTTGTGAGTAAAAGTTTCCGTCAGACTAGCTTGTGAGTAAAAGTCTCCATCAGACTAGCTTGTGAGTAAAAGTCTCCATCAGACTAGCTTGTGAGTAAAAGTCTCCATCAGACTAGCTTGTGAGTAAAAGTCTCCATCAGACAAGCTTGTGAGTAAAAGTCTCCCATCAGACAAGCTTGTGAGTAAAAGTCTCCTTCAGACAAGCTTGTGAGTAAAAGTCAGACAAGCTTGTGAGTAAAAGTCTACGTCAGACAAGCTTGTGAGTAAAAGTCTACGTCAGACAAGCTTGTGAGTAAAACTAAAAGTCTACGTCAGACAAGCTTGTGAGTAAAAGTCTACGTCAGACAAGCTTGTGAGTAAAAGTCTCCGTCAGACAAGCTTGTGAGCTTGTGAGTAAAAGTCTACGTCAGACAAGCTTGTGAGTAAAAGTCTACGTCAGACAAGCTTGTGAGTAAAAGTCTCCGTCAGACAAGCTTGTGAGTAAAAGTCACGTCAGACAAGCTTGTGAGTAAAGTCTACGTCAGACAAGCTTGTGAGTAAAAACTCCGTCAGAAAGCTTGTGAGTAAAAGTCTCCAGACAAGCTTGTGAGTAAAGTCTACGTCAGACAAGCTTGTGAGTAAAACTTGTGAGTAAAAGTCTACGTCAGACAAGCTTGTGAGTAAAAGTCTACGTCAGACAAGCTTTGTGAGTAAAAGTCTACGTCTTGTGAGACAAGCTTGTGAGTAAAAGTCTCCGTCAGACAAGCTTGTGAGTAAAAGTCTCCGTCAGACTAGCTTGTGAGTAAAAGTTCACGTCAGACTAGCGGCCTGTCCAGGAGGTGATCATTATCCCGCTATTGAAACTGGGATAAACTCCAGCTCTATAGGCTGTAACGGTCTTGAAGGAACTTTACTTTACATGTACATAGATGAACATAGGTTCCCTCCCTTTATACATGTACACGGTTACAGCGGGACTCGGTTACAGCGGGATCCCCACACTCGCCAGTCCCTTTGTAACCGAGCTCTGCTATATTACTATCAACACACTTGATGTGAAAGAAGGACAAACAATTACTGAATTAGTGAATATCAACCAATCATTCCATTTTATTTAATTAAGTGACGTCACCACAGAGAATGTTAAATAAAATGCATAGCTGCCAACCTTTTCAAATCAAAAAACGGACATTGACCACGCCAACAAATTCTACACTGCACAATGGTCAATAAAATGTCAGAAAAAAATTGATGATTTAACATGAATTTTAGGCTAAATAATTTTTTTTAATTTGCCATAAAGTGTGACGATGATTTTGCAAACTCAGAATGGCATCTCTGGACTTTCATCTCAATCTATCTGAGTCTTTGTCTTTAAAACTTAGTTTAGGTTTCTCTTAAAAATACACTTAACCCTCATATTATACGTACTTTTCAAAGTAAATACAGACTTACGGACTCAAAAGCTAAAACAACATACTAAATATGTTTTTTTACGTACTGGCTGGCAGCTATGCAAATGTTATACTGCCAAATCTTCCGACTGTTGAAGGCAATCTAAATTTGCTTTCTACTTTTACATTGCATTACACTACATGCACCCAATTTACCATCAGTTCTGATTCCAACCATTACAAAAACCGTACAATAGAATTCTTTTAACTTTCCCACCTAACGACAATGGTTCAAATGCAGGTGAAATAAATAATTAAAGTGTTTATCAGTAATGTCAGGTTTTGTAATTCAGGGATGAAATTGTGACATTTAACAAACATTTGCTATCGACTTTTAAAGAAAGGCTTTAAAAATCTAATTTTTAGCAACTGTGAGGCAAGGAAATTCCAGCAATTCGACTAATTGTGACATTGCACCCGTGGTCATTGATAAAAATTGGAAACAAAGTAATTCAGGAGGAAAATGTTTTGTAAGTGATATAACTAGCTGAAAAATTATATCGCACAAGTGATGTACACATGAAACATTATATTACATTATAATACAAATATAATAGTTGGTATGAAGACATATCAATATCATATAATTCATATATGCTCAGAAACTGTAAAGCTCAGATCGTATTATTTTTAGCAGATTTTCACACTTGAGTTTTTTTTAACAGATTTACAAATTCATGCCTCGACAGAACTTGTTAAATATTCAGTCAAGTTTTACATTGCATAATATAGTCATTCTTTTTTTGCTCTGTCATACTCAATGGCACAGTCAAGTTTACACATTCATATTATAAGGGTCTGAGAGAGACTCAGTAACGGCTCACTCCACAACAGGTCAGAATGATCTTGAATGTAACCACAGACCCAGTTTCATCAATTCACCTTAAGTACTGGTTAACTTTTTTAAAAACTAGCATGCATAGCAAACACAGTTATACATAATAACAATATGCTATCGCACAACTGTCTATCAATGACAACCAAAAGCATAACAATCTTCCAGGAAAAGGAAGTTTTACGTTATCGATACATGAAATCCTAAATTGAACGATGGACATTGAATCAACTTGAAGGTTTGTTCTTGTGAAAGGCTGCCATGATGGTGTCACTAAAGTAAGACAAAACATCCTTGATGTTGACATCTGAAATAGAGACATTTGACATTTCATGACAACAAATGAGAAAATTATATATATATATATATATATATATCAAAAGAAGATATATTATATCCTTACGGTTCTGATGAAATCATGTATACATAAATTTTTATTTTCATTTGTTTTGGGAGGGGGGTGGGGGGCATATATATTGAAAGTAGACAATCACCTAACATTAGTAGTAGTCCACCACGGCATGAGTCACGGATCTGGCTAAGTTTCGGTCATCTTCACCTTGTCCCCTCTCCTCTCTACAACCTAGTAATGTAATTATGGCGTATACTTACACCCCTCAAAAAACTCTATTCAAGTCTTTTCCAGCCATGTGTGTTGTGATAGGAATTTGCAATACAATATGCTCTCATACTCTTAGTGTCTTAGTAAACAAGGAATTTGCAACAGAATGTGCTCTCACACTCTTAGTAAACAAGGAATTTGCAACAGAATGTGCTCTCACACTCTTAGTAAACAAGGAATTTGCAACATAATGTGCTCTCACACTCTTAGCAAACAAGGAATTTGCAACATAATGTGCTCTCATATTCTTAATAAACAAGGAATTTGCAACATAATGTGCTCTCATATTCTTAATAAACAAGGAATTTGCAAGATAATGTGCTCTCATATTCTTAATAAACAAGGAATTTGCAACAGAATGTGCTCTCATACTCTTAGTAAACAAGGAATTTGCAACAGAATGTGCTCTCATACTCTTAGTAAACATGGAATTTGCAACACAATGTGCTCTCATATTCTTAGTAAACAAGGAATTTGCAACACAATGTGCTCTCATATTCTTAGTAAACAAGGAATTTGCAACACAATGTGCTCTCATATTCTTAGTAAACATGGAATTTGCAACACAATGTGCTCTCATATTCTTAGTAAACATGGAATTTGCAACACAATGTGCTCTCATATTCTTAGTAAACATGGAATTTGCAACACAATGTGCTCTCATACTCTTAGTAAACACGGGTGGTCAGAGGGCAAAGCCAGTGGGGAGCCAGGAAAAAGAGCAGCGCACGAATACTCTCTCCTATTTCTTCGCATCACGCACTTGCTCAACAGGTGATAGATGTTGTTAGTTAGCAAATGTAGCAGCAAAAGTAAAACTTGCATCGCTGTCATTGCATATGTAAACAGTTAAATACTTACTTCGCTGTCATTGCATATGTAAACAGTTAAATGCTTGCAACGCTGTCATTGCATATGTAAACAGTGAAATACTTGCATCTCTGTCATTGCATATGTAAACAGTTAAATACTTACATCGCTGTCATTGCATATGTAAACAGTTAAATACTTGCATCGCTGTCATTGCATATGTCAACAGTTAAAACTTGCATCGTTGTCATTGCATATGTCAACAGTTAAATACTTACATCGCTGTCATTGCATATGTAAACAGTTAAATACTTGCATCGTTGTCATTTGCATATGTAAACAGTTAAATACTTGCATTGATAGCAAGATTTTATAGTAGCATGCAGCAGAACAGGCAAAAGCACACTGCCCCTCCGGACAGGACTTTAAAGTCTATCACAGGTGTTGCTGAGACTAGTAGTAGAAGCCATTGATGTCACACATTCAGTATCGAAAGGTTATCACACACACACACACACAATATCAGTCTGTAGCTGGCACAGTCATGACTTAGATTGGCAGCAACTTTAATTTGAGTTACTTTTTAAAAATGAAATGTTGTCCACCTCCACAACTAAGGTGAGCACGAATTTTAGAGTTTTCATTTTGCCGCACTCCCCCTGTATTGTAAACAGCCACTGGAGCCTTGTTACGCACAGAGTCTTTGATTTGTACACGGGACCTCCTTTCAATCGTCCTTCTCAAATTGGATACGGTGTCGATCCACCTACCTGGACCAAGAGAGGGTGGATTTTACACACACAAAAAAAACTGAAATTTTTCAACCAGTCAGTCAGAACACAAACCCATGACCTTCAAGGTTGAGAGTGAGAGTAATGAGACGTGAGAGGCAAACATTTTACCTCTGAACCATTGCGTCCCCTCAGTCATACATTACAGTGCTGAAAAATCAGTTTCAAAGCAGACCATAGTTCTAGTCATTGACAAATTTTTGTTTTTTAAAGTTTCAAACGGGGTGACAACTTGTTATTTTGTGCTACATTTATGTTTTGATTTTGATTTGATTTTACCCACATCCACTCCTAACAAAGACCTTGATCTCCACATGAAAACGCCTGTTTTATCGTCCATCTCCAATAGAACTAGGGTGTGGAAACACCTACCTGACCTAGACCAGGGGGATGGCTTTTACTAAAACAAAACTCGAGAAAATTTGTCAACCGACGTGGCTTGAACCAGCGGCGTCTTGGTTGAGAGGTCGACAGCTTTGCCTTCAGCCCACCGAGTCCCATGTTCATGATGTGCAACAAAACACAAAAGCTTACCTGGACTACCTCCTTGCTTGAAATCATGAACACTGGCAAGAATTTTATCCAGCACACCTCTGAATGCTTCCGCGTCTTCCAGCTGCCGTGAAAGCCTGGCATTAGCGTACTTAACCTGTAAAACAGCCAAGGAATAGAGAATTACACAAGTTATCTGAAACACATACGTGGTGAGATGAGGAATTGAAATATAAAATTCTCCCCACAGACATTAGACAATGGTTGGAACAGGTTCCAGGGGTTTGTTTTCTTTTTGAAATTACCCTGTCCGTCACATGCGGTGGTAATCTCAGAGTGTTTATTTGTATGACTCATGGCAATTCACCCTGTCCGTCATATGCGGTGGTAATCTCAGAGTGTTTATTTGTGTGACTCATGGCAATTCACCCTGTCCGTCATATGCGGTGATAATCTCAGAGTGTTTATTTGTGTGACTCATGGCAATTCACCCTGTCCGTCATATGCGGTGATTAAGGGGAAAATAGCAAGATTAAAGATGAGTGAAAAAGGGGAGGAAAGAAGTAGGATCTACCAACAGCGCCCGTCTAACCGCCCACAAATTAAGAGGTAATAACGAGAAGAAGAAAAGGAATGGTCCACTGCAATTTACCCTGTCCACCATGGTGTAGTGATCTCAGTGAGAATTAAGGGAAAGCAGCAGGACGAAAGATAAGTGGAAGAGACTAAGAGAGCGAAAGGAAAGAAGCAGGACTCACCAGCATTGCCTGCCAACCATCGACTGGAAAGAGAAAATAGGGCCAAGGGTCAGTATGCCAAGGGACAGTATACCAAGGGACAGTATGCCAAGGGACAGTATACCAAGGGACAGTATGCCAAGGGTCAGTATACCAAGGACAGTATACCAAGGGACAATATACCAAGGGACAGTATGCCAAGGGACAGTATACCAAGGGACAGTATGCCAAGGACAGTATACCAAGGACAGTATGCCAAGGGACAGTATACCAAGGGACAGTATGCCAATGGACAGTATACCAAGGGACAGTATGCCAAGGGACAGTATGCCAAGGGATTCCCCAAAACATTACATTTGTTTGTGGATGAATTTGTTGTATTGCTGCATACAATTACATAGAGATAAACAAAACCCAAATAACTAAACAATAAGACATCTTTTAACTTACCTTTGATGTTAAATTGAGTCAAAATTCAAGATGGCGGCTGTTTTTATGGCAACCAAGGACGCTACTAACTTTTCAATGATAAAGGATGCCTGTATTTTGACAGTCAGTTTACTTCATGAACATACTGAAAGCAAAACCTAAACTCAAAAGCAAAATAAAAATCACTTCAGGTGCCGCCCACCCCCCCCCCCCCACTTTAAGTGATTTTTCTTGCTCTGTGGTGATAATATCAATAGTCATAAACCTTCTGTTGTAAGCAGGGCTGTTTCATCATGGACTGCAATCATGGGACTTCAACGCAGAACCGGGAATGACCTGGACCCAAACTAAAAATATAGTATGGCATCAGTGGCCGAGTGGTTAGACTACCAAACTCAAGATTAAGAAGGTCCCGGGTTTGAATCTTAGCAATAACACGCATTTTCCCCTACTCCACCCCGGTGCAAATGGGTACAAGTACTAGTTTGGGAGTAAGAAGACCTGTGTCAGACAAACGTCCCATCCAGGAGGTGATAATTATCACCTGTTCCGCTTCCAAGCCATAGAAACCGGAGTAAACCCCTGCTCCATGGACCATAACGGCCCTGACCAAACCCCCTGCTCTATGGACCATAACGGCTGACCAAACACCTGCTCTATGGACCATAACGGCTGACCAAACCCTGCTCTATGGACCATAACGGCTGACCAAAACCCTGCTCTATGGACCATAACGGCTGACCAAACCCCTGCTCTATGGACCATAACGGCCCTGACCAAACCCTGCTTTATGGACCATAACGGCCCTGACCAAACCCCGGCTCTATGGGCCATAACGGCCCTGACCAAACCCCTGCTCTATGGACCATAACGGCCTTGACCAAACTCTACTTAACTTAAAAACGTGAATACTTACAGCAATTATTCTTTTTTTTTATTTCTCTTGTTTTTCATCCACGTCATCGTGCTTGGAGGAGCTGTTCAAGAGCTGACACATATCCTCTGGGAGAACGCACTAAGCCGGGTATCGCGAAAATATTTCTGATGGTAAACATCTAAAAAAAAACATAGAGAGGAGCTTGAATTTTTTTTTTAAAAAAGGACATTCCAAACAGTTTATTGCATTGAGCTTATACTTGAAGAAGAAAATCAGACCGAAAAACAGACTCTTGCTACTTTACTGTAGGTATAAGGCAGATTGATTTCACATTGCTGATACCCAGCCTCGAGGGTCTCAGCATCCGTAGGATCCCAATAAAATAACATCCTCATCAACTGATCACTGATAGCATAGCCAGAATGGGTGAAAGTGAGCAGTTCTTGTTTTAAATGCAATTGCATTTCAACTCCTAACTTAATTTAAATTGGTAAGCACGTTGACCATCTTAATACCAACCAGCCTGAAACTTAACACAACGCCGACAGCTTTAAAATCATCAGTGATACTGATACAAGGTCAGACCTATTCGTACATATGGACAATGTGAGTCTTGACATTTATTACTAGAGGTGCTGAGTTTGTAATCGGTTCAAAACCCATGGCGGGCTCAGGTGTTTTTTCACGACGTTATACACTCTCAGGGAAGGTACTTCCCCCTGCTTTCCTCGCTTTTGACATAGGTGTGGATGAGTACCCAGCTACAGATACAAAAAGAGCGTTAGTATGAATCGCTTAACAGGCTGGTGTACTGTATGATCCCCAGAAAGTTGAGAAGGACTTTGAATGACATGGCCTGCAGGGGGATAAATGATGTAGTCGGTGAGCCTGCTCTTGGGTGGGGATACAGCCTATAAACCCATCTTTATCTTTATCAGTGTTGGGCAAGTATTCGATTCTGGAATCAATTCTCACGATTCCATTCAGAGAAAATGGAATCGATTCTTACGATTCCATGGTCAGAGTGTATTTAGTATTCATTCGATTTCATGCGGCTGGAATCAAAATTTGGTCATTTATTACTTTTTTAATTGAAAATTGAGAATTTTACCACCTTCTACCTCATCATATTTCTGTAACACTTTAATTAATTAAAACAAAGAACAACGAAAACAAAGGGTTTGGAATCAATATGCATTCGATTCCAAATTTTCAGAATTCAGTATTCATTCGATTCCAAAATTAGGTGGAATCGCCCAACACTAATCTTTAATTACATCCACTAAATCTAGATTCTGATCAGGAATAACCATGCTCTGAATCATGAGAATATACACACTAGTCCCATCCATTATGGTAAGTCAATTTAGTGTAGATCTAGTGACTGAAATGAGTGTCAAGCTTCTAACTTCTAGTTCTAGCCATTCCTAAGTACGAAGCCAGCTGATTCAGAGGATGGCTATTCCTGCTCCATTGGTGGATACCACTCTGGCTTCATTTGCACCACCCTCCCCCCACCACACACACACCCTGAATTCCTCACTGTATGCATTCCTCTTGATCCTTCGTCTTTCATGGCGCAGTGCAACAAAATCTTTTGTTTTTAAAATTGCGAGTTTAACATTTTTAAACCTACGACAATTGCAATGCAATGATATAAAATTAACAAACAATACGCCAAATTAAATCTGTTTCCAAAACAGCATGATAAACTCATGCATATGTCTATATATATATATATATATACATATATAAAAAACCATACATCTCAAACTTTGACCGCTCTAATCTCAGGAACTACTGCACCCACAACCGCCATATTTCACATGTAGATTTCAAATAGCCTGCTTTAGGTTCTTAGCGAATAAAATCTTGGGTCAAATCAGTATTTTAATTAATTGGGAAAAGATTATTTTGCCTGCGATCCACGAAACTTTTTTTTATTTATTGTTACTCATTCCTTCACTTCCGGTCATTGGATATGCAATGAAAATCCCGCCTAACCTAAGTACCGAATACCGAATTGGTGTGTGATGTCACACTGCATCCGGGTAACCTATTTTTAGTTCTCATCATTGAAGAAAAATAGATTGTGGCAAAAGAGTAGATCTAATCCTAATCATCATTGTCTACAGGCATGCTTGTCACATTATATTTAAAGGTGATGCCACCTTTCCTTTTATCTTTATGATAATATTGTTAAACGAAGATCCCAACACTTACGAGTCGGAACGTTTCCATGAAACTCAAACACAACAGACAGGGGCAAAATACTAGATTATCAAATCCTACGCACCACCTGGGATCAGAATGTAAATCACAACAAGTGTCTATTTCTCAATCAAGTGTCTATTTCTCAAGTGTCTATTTCTCAAGTGTCTATTTCTCAAATGTCTATTTCTCAAGTGTCTATTTCTCAAGTGTCTATTTCTCAAGTGTCTATTTCTCAAATGTCTATTTCTCAAATGTCTATTTCTCAAATGACTTACTTCGTCAGTGTCGGACTTACCTCCAACTTATCAAAAACCTCACTGACGTCTTTGTCTATCTGCTGGCTGACAGCGTGACGAGCCGCATTCAGTTCCTCTTCAGTCATGACGCCAGGATACTATAATGATGGACACAAACATAAGGACAATAAATATCTATTCATGAGATTGTGATTATAAGTAATAAAGTTCCTTTAACTAGACCATTACAGCCCATAGAGCTGAAGCTCATCTCAGTTTCTGTAGCATGAAGTGGAACAGGTGACAATAATCCCTTACTGGACAGTGGACAATGATCTAACACAGGTTTTTTACTCCCAAGCTAGTGCATGTACCCGTTTGCACCTGGGTCAAGTGGGAAAATGCCTGTTATGAGCCTTTCCCAAGAAACACAACATCAGACCTAAATCTAGCGTTGGCTATGATTCGAACCCAGTACATCATGACCCAAAGTCTGCCAGTGCAACCACAAGGCCACCAATTGATGCCATTGAGTACAAACATACGGATAAGAATGTTCATGAGATTGTAAATTCATCTCTAAACACAGTGTATTACACCGACTCTGTCTGTCAAAGTAGAAACAACACAAGACAAGACACACACAAAAAAATCATTCAAATTCACCAGAAAGATTTAACACCTGGAGACCCAATGAAGGTGTTGTAGCGAAACTGTCATGAAGTGACTTTGTAACCAGCTGTTTTCTCACAACATTGTACTCTCAGGAAAGGTACTCACTCCAATTTCCTCACTCGACTCAGGTGCAAATGAGTATCTGGCTATAGGTAGAGAAGGATCTTGTCAGATTGTTAGTTTAAAGTACCTAACAGGCTGCTGTGCTGTATGCTCCCAAGGAATTTTAAAAGACAGCCTGATGGGGGATGGTGTCCAAGTGGGGCATTTGTCCAGTCAGTGGGCCTGCATTTGTACAGGGATACAGATTATAAATCAATCTTTTCCAGTAGAAAGGAGACAGTGGTCTGCATTTGTACAGGGATACAGATTATAAATCAATCTTTTAAAGTAGAAAGGAGACAGTGAGTCTGCATTTGTACAGGGATACAGATTATAAATCAATCTTTTTAAAGTAGAAAGGAGACAGTGAGTCTGCATTTGTACAGGGATACAGATTATAAATCAATCTTTTAAAGTAGAAAGGAGACAGTGAGTCTGCATTTGTACAGGATACAGATTATAAATCAATCTTTTTAAAGTAGAAAGGACACAGTGAGTCTGCATTTGTACAGGGACAGATTATAAATCAATCTTTTTAAAGTAGAAAAGAAGTGAGTCTGCAAAGGGATAAGATTATAAATCAATCTTCAACAGAAAGATCCAATAGCTGCCTGAAAACTGCTCTGAGCACTGACTACAAATAGGCCGAGGAAGAGAATAGGGATTGTACAATTTAAATACATGTCCACTGCTCTAATGTGGATCTTGGGTTTTGTAGATTTTTTTTTAATGTTGCCGAAACTGCCTTTGTAAAACAGCCAATGAATCTAATTTTGTCGTGCACACAGAATGTTGTGATCTGCACACACGGAACCTCCTGTTTATCGTTCGGCCTCCCGATGATGGGACTAGGTGTCAATCCACCTACCTGGACCAGAGTGAGGGGGGAGGTGGATTTTATTCAAAAGAGAGAAAGAACATTTTTAGAACATTTTTCAACTTGTCAGGTATATCTATCTGCAACCTTTTGATGGTCTGATCGCTTTCTTCTATCATTGAAACAGATGACCTCAATATAAATCAGAAATGTTTGAAGAGAAGAAAGTTTAACTTTTATTGCACTCCTGTCCATGATCAGTTCATGACGAGTCTGTTGTATCAGTATTCTTCTTGTACATTTTCAGATTTATAAGCAAGATACGTCTTTTGATGTTTACGTTTATAATGGCTCAAATACAATACAAGTAGTTGACATATAAAACAAAATAGAAATAATTCAATAACGATAAACAAAAACAAACAAAAATCAAATAAACTAGAATAAATCTTAATACGTTTAGCTATACATAAACTTTTGGTGGGTGTTTTTGTTCTTGTCAAACACATAATATTTATGATTTAACTTCCACATCTTGTTTTCTTCTGCTATTTTGAATAAATGTTTTTAAAAAACAAAAGCTTTAGATTTATAAAGGGAAAAAAACAGGAACTGTTCAGGTCTGAGGCTTGCTGGCCACCTGTGCAGGAAAAGAAGAGATTTCGTATTAAGAGGATCAAATCTAAAATGACTAATTTGTCAAAAGGCTTCTTCTTTTCTTTTGTTTAAATTTATAAAACAAAATCTTGATAAAACTAGAACTTTTTATGTATATAATGCTACTCCAGGTTGACAGTAGAGAAGAAGAAATCAAAACAAAGCGTTTCCAAACCATTCCATTCAAGATATCATTAATATAATATTTATATATAATATATATATATATACAAACCTTTTCCTGACAAGCAGTGCAGAATGCTTTCAACGCTTCACGGTAAAGGTCACACACAGAATTAAACACTGCACAAGGAATGAAAAGAACAAACATTCTGTAATACATTTATGATGTAGCTGTAACAGGATACGGTCACCAAAAAGGTTATAAAACGCTAATGAAAGCAAGAGATGATGGTTCAGTGTCATAATTTGAATCACTACGTATATATATAATATAAAAGGAACACAGTGGTCTCCACCTAAGAGACCTCTCCTTGGGAGCCAACAAAACGCATCTCTTAGCTGGACACTTAGGCGAATATTGCATATCACATGACATAGGGGGGGGGGGAGAGAGCTTAGATTACGTAACATTTATCAGTCAGACCCTAGGTCTAGAACCCAGATCCAAAACAAGAGGGAGGAGGATGTATCGGAACAAAGCAGTGTATATTTCTAGAAAATTGCATTCTCTTCTGTTTCTATCGATCACAACTCTAGATAGCAATTGTCTTTATTCCAAGAGAATCTAAAAAGTAACACAAAGCTATCTCCCAATGAAATAAGTTCTAGGTATCGTGTAAGCAGCTCCTAGAATATGCGTGAGGTGGGATAAGTAGGAAAATGAATCTACGATTCACTTTATACCTCCCGCAAAATTGGAAGATTGCATTGACGACTTTATCATCACCCAGGTTTAAACCATGGCCAGAGAGGAAACCATGGCCAGATACATGCAAATGTAAAGACCATGAATTGAGTGGGAATTAAGTTAGAGGTATCGTCTATAATAAAGATTTAAAAGGTAAAAATTCCTTTAAGGCCATTATGGCCAATGGAGCCGGAGCGTATCCCAGTTTCTACAGCGAGAAGTGGATCAAATAATAATAATCACCTCCAGGACAGAACGTTAATCTGAGACAGGTTTTACTCCCAAGCTTGTACCCATTTGCACCTTGGTTGAGTGGGGAAAATGCGTGTTTTCGTGTCTATACAAAGGAATACAAGGTCAGACCCGAGACCTCATGATCCAAAGTCTAGCAGCCTAACCATCCACCATCCTACCACTGATGCCACATGCCCTATAATAAACTCCATAGTCAACTTTAAAAATTTTGTTAATTGAATCGAGGACATTACATTGGTAAAAAGAAAAGAAACTTATCATAAATTATATAAAATTTACTTTGCGATTTAAAAAACATCTTACTTCCATTGATAAGAGTAACAGGAGTAAAACCAAGCAATTGCGTCTCATATTCATTCAGGGAATTCTCAGCAGACGTAGAGGAGGAGTTGTCATTGACATCGACTTGTTCCACGTTTTCTTCTGAAACTTTCATAGACGTCATGGTGGACAAGTGGACCTACATCAAGAGAAAAATTAAATCACATTGCTCTAATCTTCACGACTAGTTGTCGGTCGTTTCAACCAGTCTCACTCGCTATATGGGAGGATTGCCGTCTAAGTAGTCAAATAGGGTATAGGACAAATCTAGGCCTGTAAAGACATTGAATTTTTGTTTGTTTTGACAGTGAAAAATACTTAAAATAAGTGATGTGATAAGCTTTTTTATCGTCATTCCCCAAACATTGCTCATTCACACACATATGATTGTTAACGATAGTTTTGCATGTGATACGATATGTTCTATGATTTGACCATGTATCTTACTATGAAAGTATTTTTCTTTTCAAGACGATCAAAATTATGTGTAACTTTGCTATCTTTTCATTGAAGATCATCAAACAGTTGGCAAAATTGAAAAAAAATTCAGATTTGGGCTTTTCCCCCCGCTAGATCTCTAGATCTAGTAAAGCTTTACCTTTGTATTTTGTAGCTTTGTTTTTTATCTTTAAATGACTGTAAGATTTTATTTTTCAAGATCCATCACTTAACTTCATACCATTTTAAAGGGCTCCTCAAGTTCTGTCCTATGATGTTACTTTTAATGCAATTGGAACATTTTGAAAATTTGATGAAACTACCTACTTAAAATCTAAGATCTAGATAAATTTACAGTCGCGTCTCGATAATCAGAACATCTCCGTTCCAAGCCATTTGTCCGGATTATGGAGATATCCAAATTATCAAACTGATCAGAGGGACACATTTTGAATCAGCGTAGGCCCTCTTATAATTAACTTATTAGTAATGAAGGCCTAGTGCTTTTTACGGGGGACAGAGTACAATGATGCTGTTAATCGCTAACCAGAGCTCTCTCTCTCTCTCCAGACCTTAAAAACATGCCTTTCTGAGACCTACACTGTACGTCTGTCTATTACTACTATGAATAATATTAATGTTGTGTTTTTTTCAAGGTTGCGTGTTATTACTAGGCCGACCATAGCACTGTATTAGTACTATTACTATAGCGCTGTTCCCTGGTCTTGATAGAACATTTGGGGATTGACCTATGTTGTGTTACTTGAGAAAGACACTTTAAAACACACACACTCTCTCTTTCTCTCGCTCTGACTTGTGCCTCAGGTCTCTCGCTATATACAATTAACACCACACCAAAAGAAGATGAAGAAGAAAACGGCGAGAGAGGACAGACAGACAGGCAGATCAAGACAACAGAGAAAATTGCTAAATGATATGGCTGAACTGGTGATAGAGTTGAGTCGGGTGGCTCTGATGGACTGTTGAGTGTCTGGTTTATCGAAGCATTTAAAAACTCTCTTATTGTGGTAGCTTGTTCCAAAATGTGTTCAAACCCGGAATCCCGAATTTCCGGAAAGTCATAGGCCTATACAAATAAAGAAGAAAAATCCATCCCTGCTCATCTATTCGGATTATCGAGACATCTGGATTATCGGAAATCCGGACTATTGAGATGTGACTGTTTCTATAGATCTAGAGTCGGGATATCTTATAATCTACTCTTATCTCAATCTAGGTAGGTCTCTCAAATTCCAGCTCTAGATCTAGATCTAACTCTAGTCTTATTCATCGCAACCCATCAGAGACCTTTTGGAGGAATAGTAGCAAGCTATTCGACTAAATATAACTGGTAAGTGCCTGTCCTAAGAATGTTTAAATGAGATCTAAATCCATATAATCTTACGTGATTTATTTGCTGGCTGTTTTGATGCTTGATGAATGATTGAAAACAGAAGCGAACATCTGAACTTCCTAACTCCAAACAGTAAACAATCTCTTGAAGTTGCCGCTTCCTAGAGCTCTCTTTGCATCGAGGAAGCATTGTGGTATACGGGACGTAATTTTAACTACGAATATTACGATTACGATTCCGTTTTAATTCTAGCTTACTGGCCAATGATTCCCAAAACTTTTGGCTGCTCTCTCCTTTTCTCTGAATGCAAATTATGATTGTTATGATTCAATAATGATATTAGTAATATAATACGATTGGAAGTCTAAGCTTTATTAAGAGTTGAAGAGGAACATGGAATAAAAATGAAAGGCCTAATCGTTATGAAATGGGACAGGACAGTCACATTTTCAGGCGGCCTTCTCTTCGCCATCAACAATGAGTAATAAGGCAGGGATACAATAGACTAAACAATAGTGAATTGAACTGGACTTCTTCTTTGCCTCTCACCTCCCTGTGGAGCAAAAGCCATCAACAAAGGGCGGCCAGTCATCCCTATTCTGCGTCAACGTCTACAACTCTCCCCAGGTTTTCCTCCGCCTCGCCCCTCTCCGTTACGATGCCTCTGCTCCAGGTCATTCTTGGTCGCCCTCTAGATCTTTCCCCTTGTGGATTCCATGTCAAGGTTTGTCTGGCTACGCTGGATCTTGGTCGTCTAGGTATACTATTATGGTCATTCCATCTCCACTTCCTTGTCTTCAAATCTCTCTCAACTGGGAGATGCTTGGTCTTGTCATGAAGGTCTGCATTGCTGATGGTGTCAGGGCAACGTCCACCCACAAAGCGCCTCAGACAGCTGTGTGTAAAGGACTGAAGTCTCTGTAGTGTAGCTTTGGTGGTCCTCCACGGCTCCGAGCCCTACATGAGGATGGATTTTACTTTTGAATTAAAGATCCTAGTTTTTTGTCTTTTCCTGAATTGAATTGTTGATCCAGATCTTTCTCAATGCTAAAAAGCATGCCTTGCTTTTGGGATGCGTAACTTGACATCTTCGTCCACTCTTGCTTCTTTGTTGGTTGTGCTTCCCAAGTAGCAGAAACTGTTTACATTCTCGACTGATTCACCATAGATTGTGAAGGGTTATTGCTCTTGGCTTTTACTTTAAGGATTTTACTCTTTGTCTTGTTGATTGGAGTACTAGACTTCTTGATGTTACTTTTATTGCGTCTGTCTTGTCTTGCATTTGTCAGTGACTATGAGTTTCTACAAATAATAACGCAATGTCGTCTGCAAAATCCAGGTCATTGGGCTGATACGCTAAGGCTCATTGTATTCCATTTCTCGTACCTTCAGTGGATTCCCTCATTTTGTAGTCAGTGGCTCTTACTCTCTCTCTCTCTCTCTCTCTCTCTCTCTCTCTCTCTCTCTCTCTCTCTCTCTCTCTCTCTCTCTCTCTCTCTCTCTCTCTCTCTCTCTCTCTCTCTCTCTTCTCTTTCTCTCTCTCTCCCTCCTCCCTCCCCCCCCCCTCCCTCCCCCTCCCTCCCTCCTCCCTCACTCTCTCTCTCTCTCTCTCTCTCTCTCTCTCTCTCTCTCTCTCTCTCTCTCTCTCTCTCTCTCTCTCTCTCTCTCTCTCTCTCTCTTACCCCATGCTCATCTCTCCTGTTCTCTGAATGCAAATTATACACACTATTATAATGATGTTATGATTCAATAATGATAGTAATAATATCATATAGTCATACGATGAGAGATCTTGACTTTATCAACAGTAACACTCAGGTGAAGGAAGAGAAACATGAAATAGAAAATGAAAGGCCTGATCGTTTGAATAAGGACAGGACTGACATTTTCAGATGACATTCTCTTCACAATCAACAAAGAGGCAATGATAGTGAACGATAGTGAACGGAACTGAACTAATGGTACCGAAAAATGGTCATTTGCGAAACTACCCATTGCGCAACTATTTCTCTCAACAGAGCGATCCTCATAACAAAAATAAACTCAAATAAAAGAAGAAAACGAAATCAACTAGTCATAAGAGGGATAGAGAGAGAAGTGGGGAGAGCGGGTGGGGGAGAGGAAGGGATAGAGATAGTGAAAAGAAAACTAGAATGAGATATAAGGAGAACAAGAGAAGAGAGAACGAGGAAGATAGACTACCGAAAGCTTGATATTAAGGAGAGAGAGAGAGAGACAGACAGACAGACAGAGACAGACAGACACAGAGAGAAAGACAGACAGGCAGAAACAGAGAGACAAAGTTAGACAGAGACAAAGACAACATATAGCAGTCAGACAGAGAGAGAGAGAGAGAGAGAGAGAGAGAGAGAGAGAGAGAGAGAGAGAGAGAGAGAGAGAGAGAGAGAGAGAGAGAGAGAGAGAGAGAGAGAGAGAGAGAGAGAGAGAGAGAGAGAGAGAGAGAGAGAGGGAGGGAGAGAGAGAGAGAGAGAGAGAGAGAGAGAGAGAGAGAGAGAGAGAGAGAGAGAGAGAGAGAGAGAGAGAGAAAGAGAGAGAGAGAGACAGACAGACAGACAGACAGACAGGCAGAAACAGAGAGACAATGACAAAGTCAAACAGAGACAAAGACAACAGTCAGACAGAGAGAGAGAGAGAGAGAGAGAGAGAGAGAGAGAGAGAGAGAGAGAGAGAGAGAGAGAGAGAGAGAGAGAGAGAGAGAGAGAGAGAGAGAGAGAGAGAGAGAGAGAGAGAGAGAGAGGGAGAGAGAGGGGGAGAGAGAGAGAGAGAGAGAGAGAGAGAGAGAGAGAAGAGAGAGAGAGAGAGAGAGAGAGAGAGAGAGACAGACAGACAGACAGACAGACAGACAGACAGACATACAGAGACAGAGACAGAGAGACAGAGAGACAGAGACAGACAGACAGACTGGCAGACATCACATGTCGTTATTGCTTAATTGGACCTAAAATTACCATTCAGCGCGGGGAGCTAGAGGAAAAACGAGTGACCTCTGTCATCGTGACCCAGGAGTATCCGCGCCCGGCTAATTAAGAATAAAAGGGACGGTTTTGGCACTGGTTTAAATGAGGGTGAAAACGTTAAACGTTTTGAGTTTTCTTGACACGACGGTTGAACATTAGTGGAAGACAGAAAAAAAAATATCAGTCAAGTAGCCATTTATTTTAATAAACATCAAACGAACTTAATTTTGTTAAAATAAATAGGAAATTTTTGCCCAGAATAGGCTTAATTAGACCCAGAACAAACGGTATTTTTGATTGCTACAACATCAGCTCTTTCAGACATAACACCTGTTGCTGACTGAAGTGTATAAAAGTAGACAAACGTGTTTCCTGGTGACTCGGCTGTTGGCACAGAAAGTAAGTTTTGAGAAATTAATGTTTGATTTTGATTTTGATTTTGATTTTGATTTTGATTTTGATTTTGATTTTGATTTGATTTGATTTTACCTACATCCACAACAGGTGATCTCAGGGTTTTTTGGTAAAAATTTTATTATTTTTTCCCAAACTGCCCTGTAAACAACCAAAATGTGCACACGGGGCCTCCTGTTTATCGTCAGTCTCCGACGGATACGTGTCGATGTACCTACTTGGACTTGGAGGAGGAGGAGACTCGAAACAAGAGAACATTTTTCAACTCTTGGCGTGGCTTGAACCCACTAACATTGGGTAGAGAGGCAGACACCTTGCAGACTACCGAGACAGAATTATCTTAACGATTGATGAGAACGCTGTCTTTTAATTTCATGAATCAAACAACTTATATTTTTTTAACAAACAGCTTTGCTTAAGTTGTTTTTTAACAAACAGCTTTGTAAATAACTAAATACACATATGAATAAGTATTTTTTAACCTATTTTCTTAGAAAACTCTCTGCGGTTAATTATGTTTTTCAGTATGATACAATCGACGTAATACTTGTTCATTACCGTGCTATAGTTTGTGTGTCTGTACGAGATAGCTTTGTAAACGTGTAGTTGACTTAACACGCGGTTGTCACTAGTAGTAATTAACTAGACGCATAACCTGTACAAAAAATAATAATAACAAAAATGTAAGAATCCATCTTCCAACTTCAACTTTCGAGCAAACAGATCTGTCAGACTTTTCAAAGTTTGTCGTTAAGAAATAATTCAGGCTGTTGAAGCCCCCCCCCCCCACCCTCTACATCCCCACCCCGCATACCCCTCTTCCCTCCGTCTAAAACCAAAAACAAATTTGAGGGCATTTTAACTTTTCTTGAGGAAAAACAAATATTGGCCAGAGTTTTATTAATATTCAAGGTTAGGGTTATTTGACGTTTCTTTAGGTAGCTTTGCAGGTGATGAATACACGGACAGTTTGAAACTGACCCTTTAAAACAAAGACACGGACAGTTTGAAACTGACCCTTTAAAACAAAGACACAGACAGTTTGAAATTGACCTTCAAAACGAATACACAGACAGTTTAAAACTGATCCTTTAAACCGAGAGATTCCAGACACAGTTTAAAAGAAGACACGGACCCTTTCGAACTGACCATAACATAGTTTAAAGACAGGACGTTTGATAGGTTATAGTGACCTTAAAAGTTCACACAGTCCGTCTTTTTTGTTGTTGTTTACACACGTGGAGCTTTGCTATGATTCGAAGACTGGACCCAGGTCCGCCAGCCTAACAATTGAGCACCGATGCCACATAAATATAACAGAGCCATTATCAAGTTCAGAAGATCATTTTAAAACAAGCACAAGAACAGTTTCAGTTCTATATTTATTATTCAGTTTGACAAGAGAACAGAGAAATGAGAGTAGGGACAAAATGCCGTAGGGACAAAGAGATATACACAAATGACAGACGGAAGACAGAGACACAGAGATCTTTAGTGGTGGACTTTTTTGTCTCTGTTTTCTTTGACCGTTAGAGGCAGATAAATTGTTTGCCGGTCTATCTTCTTTTAGATCAGAGACAGAATACAGAGAGAGATGTCTTCTATTCCATTCCAGAGAGAGAGACCACTACCAGAGAACAACAGATGTCTTTTTCCTCCATCTCGTCTCAACGTCGCTCTGTCTGTTGGCCACGTCCAGATGGCGGCAGAGGCGTCCACCAGGAACCGGATACGGAACTAGAAACAGAGAAGAGGAAAAACACTCTTGTAACCAACTCCACGCTGCCTTTGAGAGGACCACTTACTTCATCTAGACAGAGACACAGACAGAGAGAGACAGAGAGACAGAGAGAGAGAGAGACAGAGAGACAGAGACACAGAACAGACAGAGACAGAGACAGAGAGACAGAGACAGAGACAGAGAGAGAACAGACAGAGAGAGAGACAGAGACAGAAACAGAGAGACAAGACCAGACCAGAGACAGACAACAGACAGAGACAGAGACAGAGACAGAGAGAAAAAGAGACAGAGACACAGACAGAGACAGAGATCTTCTTTGTGTTCCTCACAGTTCCTCTCTTCTTCAGTTCTCATCTTTGTCGTGTTCCTCAGAGTTCCTCAGACACAC
>JAXRKP010000856.1:165000-205055 GCA_037039925.1 Doris montereyensis
GTCGGGGCACACCATTCACTTTTTTACCAGTGAGCAAAATTCAGTAGAAATCTAAAGTGATGTAACGTCAGTACAGCTAGATCTAATCTAATAAAGCAAAGGACCAGAAGTAGAGGTCTCATTGTAAGGAAAAGAATCTAGATCTAGAATTCTAGATCTGAGTAGTAGATCTATGTTTTGTCAATAGATTGGTAACTATTGATGTCCCGGTGACATCAGGAATGGTTGGCCAGATTGATAGAAATACAAACCCGTGTCCCAATAGTGTGGGTGTTTATTCGACCCGGGTTTTTATTGGGATACACAGATCTAGGAATCTATGTCTAAAAATATCTATTTTTAGAGAATTGGAAGATTGAAGACACGAAATTTCAGTTTCAATCGCCATTTCAATCAATTGACGGCCTTGAGCATCCGAACAAGGCGTTTCGACACACTTCTATTTCTGATTTCTAGCAGTCATATTTTGTTCCGAAAAAAGTAAACGGAAACCTTTATACCTTCCCGGTGAACTCATTTTCAGGAGCACTGGGGTCGCGATTTTTATTACCAATTTTAAGTATTTTTTAATAGGTAAATATCCCAGTAGGTGCTACACTACAATATTAATATTATGGAATAGGCTACCGGGAAAAGTTATTGGATTTTGGGACAAATACAAGGTGGTACCGGCACTTAAACAATAGATTTAATAATATTGTTCTGGGCATGCACGGTTTAGGTTAGGTTATGACGTCATTTTACATAAATAGTCCGTGTCCGAATAGGCCCAGCGTGTCCGAATAGTGGGTGTTTATTGGGACTCGGGTCCAGAGCAACCACTGTGCGGGGGTGTTTCAGGCTGGGTTGTAGATCTAGAATCTAGGTCTTGTTGTAAAGTGGAACAAACAATAGGCCTGTTCATTTTTAATGAAATAAAAGCCCTTTATAATTTATATTGAAATTAAAGAGAATTTTTATTAAAATAAAAAAAGAACTTTTTTAACTCATTCCCTGTACACAATTTTCATTGCCAAACAGAACTGGTCAGCTGTAGCGTCTTTTTCCTGATGATGTTATAAAACCTTTGTTGACGACATTTACACCACTTTAGATTTAGAGTAACGGTGAGGGTGGCCATGGTACATCTTTAGCACTGAATGTGTCCTATTGTTCACCTTCGTTGTTTTCAAATGTTCAGGACTCTCCCAGAATATAATATTATCCCATTTAACCTTTACGAAGACCAAATTAAACTTTTTTTTTCTGGTTAAAGTCTTATTTTTCCAGTAGGCCCTACCCACCGATGTTGAGGGTTTCCAGCATCTCGAGGGTGTGATCGAATTTCATAGAGGGTGTTCCCGGTAAATACAATTGTTTCAAATCACATAAAATGTATTTTGCCTCATGAAATTACAAAAGAACTGCATATTTCATTACAGTGTAATTTGTCAATTAAAAGCTCTCACTTTCACACAAAAAATAAAGAATGCACGTATAGTGAAAGTAAAGCCACCTCTATTCTATTAACCAGCTTTACCATGCAGTCCACCACTCCCAAAATGAAGCATAAATCGACCATGAAAGATTTTGGCGAATCTCTTCGGTATAACTTTGCCAATATATATATATGGTAGTTCATTAGAAACTACGCCCTTGGCTTTCACTACTTCCTTTTCCTCTCTAGAGCAAAGTAGGACAGCATTAGCAGACCTGCTTACTACACAATAGTAGTGGCAGGATATTTAATAATCATCGGATTTGATGGTAATAATTATCTTACCTTGGGGTAGAGTGAACTCGTTAATGCAGCTGATACAAGAAAACCTCTAAATGGATCACTGTGCACAGTAAATTGAATTATTATAACAGGAAAAGGGACACATCATTGCATTCAGTAACAAAAATACACAGATAGAACTTGAAGTAAGTCTGATAAAATATATATGGTGCCCTACTGATTTAAAACATAAAACAGCAGTCTTGTATGCAATTCTAGCTTTAAGTGGCAACCAGTATAATGATATTTATTATTTGATTGTAATTAGAGTATGAACACTATACCACGACCACCATGTGTATGTTTTCATTGATTAAGTCATATATATCCAATAACTCTACAATAAAGAGTTACAGGATTAATTTATGAGTGACTTCCTTAAAATTGTTTCAACGTCCTTTTTCTGTTCATTTTCCGGTTAATAATCATTCGTATGTCACGCAGTTTGGATGTATTCTATATTATATTGGGTTTGCGTGGCTGTTTCAGGAAGCCCAGGCAAACCCTAGAGATCACCTTAGTTGTGCATGAAATTAAAAAATTCTTTTGGCATTAATTTAGCTTCCAATGAAACGATTGAAACAAAACAACACTTAAATATTATATTTAGCAACACATGGCATTTTTTTAAAGAACAAGTGACAAATGGCTGTGCCAGCAAACACAAAAGGCTAAAAGGCTGTGGTTGTAAAACAAAGGCTGCAGGGATGCATTCCAAGGTCAGAAGGAAGCTGGGGCCATGACCTGCAATACTGTAAAGTATTGTCGGTCTCATTGTGACACGGCAATGTGCTGTGATTGCACTATTTCCTGCCCACATTCGCTAGACCAAATGGGTGTCTCCTTGGCCTGTGAGTAAAGTTGTAATATCGATACCGTCAATCTATAGGGAGCTCTAAGGTGAGTATTTTATAGTATAAGCCTAACGTACATGATACTCTACTATTATAAGAAGCTACACACAGCATTTATTATGATCACAGACTTTTTACTTTTTCAAGGGCCTACGAATGGATGCCAGTTTGAGTGAAAAAAAAATCAGTCTTCTATCCTCTCCTGTTTTATAATTTTATTTAAAATGCTTTTCATTTAATAGTGACCCTCCTTTAAGCAATTGATGAAAGGCGATGAAAGTTTAAACTTTCAAAGTGTTATGGTTTTTGTACATGAAAATTGCAATTATGTAATGTTTCTTGAGTTGCGAGCAGGTTTTTTTGGGGCAGGTGTTATAAAATTCTCTATGATCATTCATGATACAACATTCATTTTAAGAACACAATCTGCAATGAATTCCTTTGGTGTTCAACCCTTTTGAGCCTATAACACAAAGAGTTGAAATGATACGAATCCTATTAATTTAATAATGGTATTATTGTTTGTAGATCGTATTATTTTAAGTCAGTAGATCTGTTTCAGAAGAGGAAGTTAAAAAATATTTTTTCATCGATGGTATATTTTTATCAAAATTTTGTGATCTACTGACTTAATTTAAACATGATATTGACGAGATAGTGCCATATATATTACTTTGATTGTGAATGATTCCCTTAAGACAGGTATTGTGTCAGATATTAACAAAACTGTTTTTAAACAAATCTTGACTTTGAAATACAACAACATATTACGATTACGAAAGTTTGAAAACAAATCCTCGCTATTGACAGAACTTCATTGGTTAACAGGTGAAAAAAGCAAAGAATTCAAAGCTGCAACTTGTTAACAAATGTTTTGAGGAAACAGGACCTAGTTAGACTTCATCGTCTTCCGATACTTCTACTCTACTAATCCCAAAAGTAAAAACTAGTACAGGTACATAACCTTTCGCATATTATGGCCCATTTGTGTGGAACGCCCTCCCACAGAGTCTTAGAGAGTTAAAGTCACTGTCAATTGTTTCTTTAAAAATTACATAATTAATTTTGTTAGGGCTTAGTCATCCTGTTTGTGTGGGTGTGTGTGTGTTTGGGGAATACAAATTCATGACAGTTTTTACTTTTAAACGCCTTCTTCTTATTTGCAATGTCAATTTTTTTTTCTTGTCATAAGTTGCACACAGTTTTATGCTGCATTCTTGTAGCTTGATGTGTATGTAATTCATATTGTGTATCATATATATATATATATATTATATCTCTTTTTACAAATGTAATGCGCCTAGAGCCTTACCCTTGTGTATTGTAGGGATGCATGCGCAATAGAAATGTACATTATTATATTATCTCAACCATTCAGATTGGCTTCCCAAAAGATAATTGACAAAGCTATATATCTGACCATCACCACAGTTTTTGTTCGAATAGAAGACAGTGGAAAATGCAATCAGTTCCTATTATTTGTTGACGTTTTTATCCTTTATAATGTAACTTGCATTATTTTATATCATTTTCTCTCAGAGCTCAGAAAGAGGAAAGAAGTATCAAAGCCAGGAGAATTACGACAAGAATATGAAGCAGCCCTCGCCCAGGTTAACATTTGATTTCATTGTTTTCTAAGAAGAATACTTTTTGTTTTTTTTTTTTTTAAAGATTTACTTTTAAATTGTTCTTTTTGTTGGTTTTTAATCATAAACTTTTATTGTACAAGAAGATTATATTTTATTTGTTTTGAGAAACTTGAGATTACTATCAGTCAGTCATACTTACTTTGTTTTTTAATAGATTGGTCTCTTTTTAACTCCTGACGTAAACTTGTAATTTCTTATTATAACTAAGAATATACAGTACTGTTGGCCTGTATGTTTATCTATGCTTATCTCTGATTATGGGACTTACTTTAATAGTGAATTCTCTTTACCTGCAAGATTGCGGGGTGCCAATTTCATTCACCTGGGTCAAGCATACAGTGGTGTTATTGTCTAGCGTTGGCGGTTATCAGTGAATCTTACTCTACCTGCCAGACAATGTAGCGTCACAATGCACAATGTTTTGTGTGGGCACAACAGTGAAACAAGGGTCTTCTGAATTCATCATTGCTTAACATATGATATCATGTTACGGAAACAATTGCTGGAGGTTAATTTTTAACAATCAAGTCAATGATGTAAACAATGTGATTTTGATGAATAAGGAAACTTTTATTGATTTGTTGCGTGCTTGTCAGATATATATATAATATAAAAAATGGGTTGCTACATAAAATTCTCTCTGCTTTCTTGCATTGTCTGCCTATCAATCTCCCAATACATATATGTTCTTAGACTGCTACGACTGTAATACTACTACTATTAATGATGTTTAGATTTATATAGCACACTATATAAATGTTTCAATAAATGCTTTACAGTGTCAATAATCCACAATTGAATCAATTGATAACATAAACAAGTTCACAAATCTGTCTCTCGAAAAAAAACAATCTTCAACATTTTCTTAAAAATGAAAAGTGTTTTGGCTGTTCTTGATTGCGGTTGGAAGAGAGTTCTAGAGTTTGGGTCCATTGAATGAGAAGGCTTTCTCGCCTAGTATTGTGTTTGGAATAGGTGTGGTATGGAGGAATTTAATCTCTGACCTCAGAGGACGTGGTGGATGGTAGGCTTGTAATAGCGTAGCAAGATATTTGGGTGCTGTTTCATGTAATAAGTTGAATACAGTGCATGCGGTCTTACATTCGATGCGTTTATGAACTGGGAGCCAGTGAAGGTATTTTACAACTGGCGTGATGTGGTTTCTTGATTTCATCTTGGTGACAACACAGGGGCACTGATGTTGGATTTTTTGGAGATTTTTTATTTGATGAGTTGGAATGTTGTATAGTAGAACATTGCAGTAGTTGAGATGACTGATGACATATATACTTGTACAAAGAGTTTGGTAGTTTCTCTATAGTATCATTCTTGTCTCAAGTCATTTTGTGACTTGTTGAGAGTGGTCATTTCTATTTTATTTTGTTTTTTGTTTCATAGTTGCCAACCAGTATGTAAAAAACGTATTTTGTACGGTTTTTGGCTTTAACTTTAAGCCAGTAAGTCTGTATTTTCCTTGAAAAGTATGGATATAATGAAGGTTCTCTTTTTGTTGTTTTTGGGGGTTTTTTCTTCTCTTTTTGTTCGAGAAACTTTGTTAACAGCAGAGACTGAAACTGAAAGAGATTGGGTGAAATTCCGGAAATGCTATTCTGAGTTTGCAAAACTACCGTCGCTAGAAAGGCCAGCAATACTAGGCAGTTGGCAGATGCTTTCTCTCACAAACGGCAGACTTTTTGTAATTTGCTTTGGATTTTTCCGCTTAGTATGAGTAACTATCAAAATACAGTTATCCTATAATATCATTGAAAGGTTTGTAACGTCCTTGGTTGTCATGGAAATTTATCTCCTCACTTTGTTATGAATAAAACCACTCAAAACCTGTGCAGATCGTTTTTTCCATTCAATATCTAAAGAGTGATGTCAGGTATGTTTGATTTTTTTTGTCAATGAAGTTTTGAAAATAACACAATGGCATCTTTATTACAAAATAAATAATTTTTCAAAGAGTTTACAAGATATCAATAAAACCTGATGTCATTCTATTAACATTGACAAGAGGAACCTGTGTGCTAAATATTATACAAATTGGTCGGTAAATGACGGGAGAAGATAGAAATTTAGTGTGAAAAAACTACACTTGAGAAAAATGCAAATGAGGAAATCAAAAGAAAATAGCACAAAATAAGACGTTCCAGACAAGTTACTCCTCTTGTAGCAGCCCCCTTACTCTTTCGACAGTCTTTGGCATTGTTACTAATGTAAAAGAGGATTGTAAATCTAGGTTTAGATGCGAACTGTTGTGAATACAGACATCATAATGATAACGATCAGTTTTTTGTTTTATTATTCTTCTATTCCTATAATTGTGCACGTGTTTACAAAGACACTGACCGGCAATACTTACTCTCCACCTCTGATGTTACTCAGTGCTAAGCCAAATCGGCAAGTGAAGTAATGTACAGAATGAGCCATTTAAGGGGATATGCGGCAGCTGGAATAGGCCATTTTGGGTAAAAATATCAAAATAGAGGTTATGGTATTTCTTTGTAGTTCCACTTCTTATGGTTACTTATAAACCATTCCCAAGTCTCAATGCCCTGTCTTTCTGTGAAAAAATTGTCTTTGAAGACAACAGCCGTCACCAGTTTCACATCAAATTATCATATTTTGCCTCTTTTGAGGCCCTCTCAAACCTAAAACCCCTTGAATAAAATGGAATTGTCCTATATACATTTCCACACCTCTTCGTATGACGTCTGTTTTCACAATAGTTCACATCTCAACCTAGATGTACAATCCTCTTTACATTAGTAGAACTGCCAGAGATTGTCGAAACAGTAAGGGGGCTGTTACAAGACACTTTTCTGCCATGAACTTGTAGATTTATAAATGGTCGTTCTACCGAATATGCAAAGAACAGATAATTAACATTTTGGTCCTAAACTCGCCAGTCCAGGTGATGCCTCCCCCCCCACACACACCCCTTAATTCACCCTGAGATGATCATATTTATATATATATATATATATATATATATATATATATATATATATATATAGTAAAGAGGTGGAATTTTAATCAATCAAAAATTGATCTTTTTTTCACGTGTCATATATTGATTATTTTGTGTCTTTGATTCTAGCTTCGCTGCCAGCAGGAAGAAAGAAGAAGAAAGAAGAAGAGGCCAGTGCTGCTCTTATCAAAGCCTTGCAAGATGAAGAGGAGGAAGAAATAGCCCAGTTAGATAAGCAGAGAGAACTGAGCGAGAGGAGAGGAATTGAAACAGCGTTACAGGTATTGTCTTCACGGGGTTACGAGGGAAGAATGAAGAATTGTGTGGTGAAAGATGATTTTAGAATCAAAGCTTTAACGCTAACCTGCTACTCTCACCATCATAGTGTCAGTGTTCGATCCCTTCAACCCTTGCGGGAAACAAATTTGTAATTCAGTACTTTCGGCTCTGGCTTTTATGTAATTAAATGTAACTAAATGTTAATCTATGCAAATTTTAAATGTAGTTGAATATTGAACAAATGATGGTAAGGATTAGTGATGATAATTTTCTGCTAAATGGCGGAAATCCATGTTTTTAAGCATTGAAAGAAAGTTTCCTCTTTTTCTAAGTTCAAAGAAAACTTCCTCTTTAGGGCTTAAAAATTAAGGAAGTGAAGCTACTTCGATTTAGGCTTTTATCTAAGATTGAAACTCAGAGTCTTGACGACAAACTGTGGGCGGTTGGCGGGTGTTAGTGGTAGGTTCTACTTCTTTCCTTACCCTTATTTCTCTTTCATTTTGCTGTTTTTAGATATTGAATGGAAAAAACAATCTGCACAGGCTTTGACAGTGATGATAGTTTTCTGCGGAAATCAGCGGTTTTGAAGCCAGGGGAGGAATTTCCTCGTTTTCCATGACTTTCCGCTGATCATCAATTCCGCGGAATTTTACGAATCTGACATTATGTTCCTTGGGAACTTAGTGTGAACCGTGAACCTATCCGATGTACGGAAATAATCTGCGAGTGCTATTTCCGGTCAATATCGAGATTTTCTTTCTTCCTTTCTAGAGGTAGACTGTTTTTCCTTTTATTTTTAAAATTATCAATTCTTTGCTAGATCTATAGATCTACTTATAATCTAAATCTACTGTGGTGATCGTCGTGAAGTCTAGGTAAAAACGAAGGTGGGCGCACCAAGGAAATAGACTTCAAAGTTAAAAATAAATTTAGGTTTGAGTGGTTAGAGACGCCTGTAAAATTAAAATCAAAGAAACTTGGTGAATTGGAGGTGAAACTTGAAGATTCGATTGAGAAGTTGGTTCTTGCTGGCAAAGACCTATGTTCCTATTGCAATGATATGGTCAGTTATGGTGGGAAAGGCAAAATTGTGTTGGTAGACCATGTTCAGTCAGCTAAACATATTTCTTGAGTGGAGCATAAGAAGACAAACTATACTCTTGGTGGTCAGTTTTCAGAATAGAAACACCCCTTTTCCCTTTGTTTAGATCTAACAACAAAACCCAATCAAACAATTTTGCTTTCACTTCTGCACCATGCCCTAGTGAAGATGATAGTGATAGTTGTAGATTGATTCCTCTTAGTGATCGCAACGCCAATTTAGAAGCTATGATTTTGAGCATGATGGCGGGAAACAACATTTCTTTTTCTGTCGATCCAAAGCTGGTAGAGTTGATTCGGGAGTGTTCAAATGATCCAAAGGCCCTAGCCAGTGTTTCCCTAAATAGATGTACAGCAGCATATAAACTAAAATATGGAGTATCAGACTTCTTCAACAAAGGCATTGTTGAATGTATGAAAATTTATCCATTTTCTTTGGTGGGTCACGCAAAATTTTCCTCCTTTTTCACTCTTGGTCACCATCATCACTGTTTTGAGTGATTTTATTCATAACTAGGAGGAGATAGATTTTGAAAATTGGGTCAAAATTCAAGATGGTGGCTGGTTCCTTGGCAACCAAGGGCGCTACAAACTTTTCAATGATATAGGATGACTATATTTTGACAGTTACTCATATACATATTATACTAGCATCAAAAATCCTAACTCAACACAATAAGGTATTCAAAATGTTTTTTTTTCATTCACTAGATATCTTGGGTGGAAGGGGGCGTCTCAGGAAGGCTGGTCTTGGGTGCTTTGTCGCGACACTCATAATTTTCCTCTTTTTTGGTGTTTCACTGACTAATCTATGCAAATGTAAATTAAACGTTAATAGTCTTTGCAAATTATGTAAAATGTATGTAAACATTAATCTATGCAAATGTAAGGAATTGTTTACGTATGTAAATTATGTAAAATGTAAGTAAACATTAATCTATGCAAATGTAAGTAAATGTTAATCTGCCCGAATGTAAAATGCAAGGGAATGTACAAATGATGTGTAAAATGTTCAGGCAAGAATTAATTTTCAATCCCATGACTGATTTTTAAAAATTGATTTTTATTCACCAGCTTGACAACGAAGAAAAGACTACCCTTCGATCAGTCTCATGTAATAATTTAAAATCCAGTGGAAGCAATCTTAAGAACAAAGCTTCAAACAAGCCAAGAAGATGTGAAACTTCATCTAGGAAGCTGGACACATTTTTCGAATCCATCAGACGTACTTCATCTAGTGCACCTCTGGTATCTGAACGCGCGCTCCAACACCCTCTAGACCCAAAATGACATTGTCTGATAAAGATAAGGAGCTAAGCCCTTATCCTTACATATGCATATCCCCAGGTGATAAAGTTCAAACAAAGCCGTCACCTTCCGAATGTTCTAGCCCTGAAGGGAGCGCTACCTTAGAGCAACACTTGTCAGAGCATTCTTACACCACCGTGTCAGCCAGGCGGGTTGATTTAACGGCCGAGTCCAAGTTTTACATGTCTTGTCGAAGATCTGATGTTCCGGTGAATCCAGTATTTGTGAAAATTGAGCCGCTGGATGTGAACTCTTCGCGGAATACGATGAACCCGTATCATCTTTCCAGCCTATAGAATCATTTGTTCGAACTCCGCCACAACACCTTCCTTCTGGAAAAGCAGTCACGCCTTGCGTGATAAGAGCTGTGCCTAGAAACCTCCATTTCAACGACCTCCCACCAACCGTGTCTTCCTCTCGAACTGCGACTGAAACTGTATCAAAGCCAAGTGTAGATTTTCCTTTGGGTGATGACAGCCCTCGGCCATGTCGGGTACAATTGTGTGGCGATAAGTTGCATCAGACATCGATCGGTGGGTCAGGAGAAAAGGTAACTGGGATCGCAACATTAAGACATTGTCAAGGATCTGGGACCGCAACATTAAGACATTGTCAAGGATCTGGAACCACACAGGAGCAGATTGGAACAGGGAATGTGTTATCCACGTCTACATCATCGATATCAAAAAACACCCAATTGAATGGACCTGAATGCATCTCTAAGGATAAGGGCGCTAAGGATATTGTGGACTTGATCGATGATGATGATGATATCATCACGGAAGATACGCCATTGCTAATTCCGTTGGAACCAGACTTAGCGTTTGCAACATTGAAAACGAATGTGATCCCTTTCTGCTCGGCAGTCAAATCCGTCCCAAGGACAGACAAGGAAACTAGTTGCCAGAATGAGCAACTGGGTAAAAACAAACACCTTGGTCATAACGACCATGAGAAGAAACCTACGCTGCGAGAAACTAGCAAAAAAATAAACGGTTGTTCAGATCATATCCACTGCGAATCCACAAGTAGTTCTTCTCAATTAAAACCCACGTCTTCAAAAAGTAAGCTCGCATCTAAAAACAGGTCTAGGCATTCTGCCTCTACCGCTTCAAAATCGAGAAAAAGGGGTTGCAACTTCTAATGGGGTTGCAACTTCTAATATGTCTATACGTCAATTTTGTGTTCCTTCTGACAAATGTGAAACGCCATGCAATTCGAGGAAGAGGAAAGCCTCTTCTGATGACATTTTTTCCATTGATGAAGGTGCCATCAGCGGCAATATTTGTGATAATCCAATGGATCAAGAAGAAGCAGACCGTCTTTTTGCTCTGCAACTTCAAAATATGTACTGTCAATTAGACAAACATGGTATACAAGTTGACAGATGTAAAGGGTCAAAGGATGAATATTTGTTACGAAACGGAAGTGCCTGTAAATCTTGCTATGGTTGGAATATATACGCGTATATCATTAACTTAAAGTGTGTGTATATCATAGACTCGTAAAATATTGGCTGTTCATAATTCAGGTGGCCCAAGTAAAGTTCCTTCAGGGTCATTACAGCCCATGGAACTGGAGCGTATCCAGATTTCTATAGCGCGAAGCGGAGCAAATGACGATAATCATCTCCTGGACGGGATGCTAGTCTGACGCACGTTTTACTCTCATTCTCAAGCTAGTGCTTGTACCCATTTGCATTTGGGTCGAGTGGGGGAAAATGCATTGTAAGTGTCTTTTCAAGGAACACAACTGTCGGACCTAGTTTTGCTAGGATTCGAACCCGGGACCTCAGGATCCCAAGTCCGGCAGCCTGACCACTTGGCTGTGTCAGCTTTGTAGCATGTGCATGCTGAAATAGTATGCTATCTTGAACTTAAAACTTAAATGCCAACCGTATTATAATTTGTCTCATTGATACGTGGCTTGTAGATTATAGGCTGGTTTTGTGTGGATTGGTTTGATTGGGGTTTTTGTTTCATCTAACGGGGGGGGTTTTTCTTCCTTTTATAAAGCACATTATATTCTTATTCTTATTAAGCATGAGAAATTTGAATTGAAAATGATAACGCGTAATGAAATCCCATGTTAGAATGCAGAATTAATTACAATGAAAACAGAATAGTTTATGATGCAAACACACCACTGTGATATGTTTTAAATATCTTCTGTTTAGATATTACACGTGTATATTATATTACAATATCAGAAAAGTCAATGAGTAATGAGAGAGAAAAATCCCTCACTTTTGATTTCTTCAATTTATGAGAAACTCAATTATCAGACTTTGGCTTTTGAGGTTTCCACTTCCACTGTAGGTCATTTCATTTACCAGCATTAAATGTATATTTTATAATGTATTTGTATGGTAAGCTGAGCACTACTTGGTTGTATTAAGACCGTAAAGGGTGTTGAGATCGGATTTTAATGTACATATATATATATGTGTATATAGCATATAATATGACTCATTCTCAAATCAAAAGGTGCATATTTTTTAAATGAACGTATCAGTAAAGAAATTGGATAATTTTATTGTCTATTTTTTTTTTTTTGCTTTCCTAATGAAAGGGTTGTTAGTTTGACGTTGTTTCTCACATTAAAACATTTTTGGTTGGTTATCTGCTATTTGATTTAATTAAAGGGCTTTGTAATAGTAATGTGTACTTATTTTAGGCATTGATTGAGCATTTAAGTCAAACAAAAAGCGAAAATAGTGTTTAGCCATGTATATATATATTTCATGCATTTGGACGTCATGCACTCTGTCATTTCATGGCCAATAGTTCTTGCCACAGAATCAATCAAATTTGATCAAGAGACAAGTTTGTTGACTATGTCATTTCTGTCACCCATGGCGTCCAAGGCCAGATGACGTCCTATTGAATTATTGCCCCAAGGTGCATTTTACTTTACAAAAACCTGACTATGTGGTATATTCTTTACACAAATCAACAATTTAGAGGCTTCTATTCATTAATTTTCCATGGGATAGTGACTTTTTTCTCATAAAGCACAACTACATCTATATAATATGTCATCATGAAATCATGATGTCCAAGTGAAATAAACCCCATTATGCTGCTGAAACTTTAAAGTTAAGGTAAGGAATGTTGGGCTGCTAAACTGTACGTCACAATTAATTCTGTGCTGTTTAGGGATGCATGAAAAGTATTTAATTTGTTGTATGTTTTGCTTGTATTGGCTGAGGGAATTGTAAAAATTTCACTTTCATTTGGACGTCATGGTAACACAGTCAAGACACTCAAAATAAATAAACATTCACCGAGGTGGAGGGAATGTTGCAGTACATTACAGGGACACTTAAATTTCACCCAAAATAACCGTATACTCCTTAAATAAAACATACATGTCTATAGAGTAGAGCTTGTAGATTCAAATGAAATGTGTGGTCATTCCTGTGTCATCGATGTCGTCCAAGTGTGTGTGTGTGATCTTTTCCAGTCAAAGTCAAAGTGCTGTAATATTACATTGGGAATCAAAGTTATCTTCTAAGGCCCTACTTATAAATGTCTGTCCTATTGCATCAGAATACAATATTTCTTTCTTTCTTTATCAGTTCCCGTTCTACCTTTCGGTGTATGGGTTCAGATGCCCGAGGACAATCTTCCTCCAGGATACCCTGTCCCGGCATTTTCTGTTTCCTTCCAAAAAAGTTAAATTTCTATGCTTCAATGCCTCTTCTATACCTTCTTCCCACTTTCTCTGAATTCTGCCTTTTGGTCTTTTACTTTGGGCTTTAGCACTGCATACTGATTTAGTTATTCTATAGATTGTCATTCATTTTGTTTACATGCCCAAACCATCTCAATTAATTTATTTCTGTCTTAGTTTTTATGCCATCTGCTTTGGTTTTGATCTCTTATTGTTGTGTTTCTGATTTTGTCTTTCAGTTTTCCCTACTACTCTTCTTAGATATTTCATTTCAGCTGCCTGTACTCTACTATATGCTCTACTGTCTAAGGTCCAAGTTTCACTGCCATCGAGGTGAGTAGGACAATAAACTGTGTTGTATACTACCATTTGGTTTTTGTTGACAATTCTTGTTTACCTACAAATACCTTTCCTAGATGGTTATATATTGTCATTGCCTTTTGGATTCTCTGGCTGATTTCTTCTCTTAGTTTTCCCTCTGAGGTAATGATTACTTCTAGGTAATTGTAGCTTTGAACTTGTTCTAAAATTCTCCCTGGTCAATTTAAGATTTTGTGTTTTAGACCTAGTTACTAGCATTGTTTTGGTTTTCTTTGCGTTTTCTCGCATTCCTCTTTTATTTAGTTCATTGTTCATCATGTTGATATTCGACTGAAGATTACTTTCTGATTTTCCAAGGGGTCCCTGGGGAACTCGCAGCTTTCACACGCTTTCGATCTGCAAATGAAAGCATTGATACATTTACTGGTTTGAGCTTCCACATACCTACATTCACTTTTCACATTCTCCTGTATTCACTTTGCGACTGCATCCATAAATGTGATGATAAACAAAAGAGGACTTAGGATACAACCCTGTCTTACTCCTATATCTACGTCAAATTCTTCAGATATGTTTCTAGGTACTCTCACTGCACATATGTTGGTTTATTGTAAAAAAAATTAATGGCTTCTACTTCTATTAAATTTTGCTCTACATTGTGTTCTTTTAAGGAATGTCATAAGTCGTCTCTCCTCACAGTGTCAAATGCCGTTTTTTAAATTCAATAAAACACTGATGCAAGTCTATATTCTGCTCAAAAATTTTTCTATTATTTGTCTAAGTGTAAATATTATTATGTGGTCTTGTACACTTCTTCCTGGTCTAAATCCACTCTGATGTTCTTCAATCTGATCCTCGACTCTTTTCCTTAGTCTCATTTCCAGTATCCTGGCATACATTTTTCCTGGTACGCTAAGCAGTTAAAGTAGTGATATCCCTCTATAGTTTGAGCATTCCATAGTTGATCATGTCTTATGTATTGGTACTCAAATTCCTTTTTCCAGTCGTCTGGCACCTATTTGGACTTCCATGCTTGTTGGACGTATTATATTGCATGTAGTAGTTTGTCTGCCTCTCTCCCTTGGTTTTTAATCACTTCTGGATAAACTTGTTCTGCTCCTCGGGCCTTTTCCATTTCACTTTTCTTACAGCTGTTTGGCTTTACTCCATTGATATTCTACATCTTCAGCTGTCTCCTCTCGATTATTTGTTACTCAAGTTACTAATTGATCTTTACTCCTGGTGTCATAAGCTCTGGAGGGATTATATAATTGTTGAAAATACTTTCTCCATGTTTCCATAATTTTGCTGTCTTCTTTCATTATTTCTCCTTTTGCATAATAATTTGTCGTATCGGGCATGCTTTGGTCTTTCTGCTCTTCTCCCACCCACCCCCGAACAGGTTTTGATTTCCTTGATAGCTGTCTTGAACTTTTTAAAGTCTGTCCAAACTTCCCATTGTTCCTGATTTGCTTTCTTCAACTCCTCTTTGGCGACACAGTAGTCGCTGGATAAATGCACGCCCATTGGGCCACCTCACAGGACATTTAGAGCATTTTTCTATCGCCAGTTTTGTCGGTGACTGCTTATTTGGTATTTGCAGCTGAGCTCTATATCTAGAGGCTGTTCCCTCATCCGCAACCTGACCAGTTCATTACTCTGAATATGTAGCAGAAGCAAAGACAAGGGGGAAGGAGGTGTGGCTGGGCATCCATACTTTCCTTGGAATAAAATTAGCCCTGGCGTAGCAGTAGCAGTGACAGCAACTGTTAGACTATAGGATCGTCAATATTGACGTTAAAGGTCATACATACTTAAACTTAAAGCTGACAAGCACAGTGATTGAGATAGTTGGAACTAACTCAATACACCCACTATTGGATTTTGGGAAATGTGGGGAGAATTGCATTTTGTTGATGGGTAATTGGTGTCGCACCTCATTGAATGCCTTTTATTTCATATCACTCAGTCAGTGCCTTTCTTGTTACTTTCTGACAAATATTCTACAGATCTTCATGAGTTAATCGCATGCTTTAATTTTAACTATCTAGAAATTATAATTTTAAACACTAATACAAGTCTGCATTGTTGTAAACCTTTTTTTTAAGTAAAGAACAATTTTAAGTTTTAAATTGTTTTTAAACTTCAACATTTTGATATTATTTATGCCTATGTGATTCATGTTTTCTTTCACTGTTTTCTTTTTTCTTAGCTAATTTGACAAATTCACAGAAACCATGGAAGTATTGGAAGTCTGTTAGTGTTATGTTTTAAGGAGATTACATTTGATAAACTTTGGCTTTGAACTACTTGTTAGACATTAACATGTAATAACAATAACAATACCTCAGACAAGAAGAGATTCTTTAACTTTAAGTAAGTGAGCTGTGCGTTAACTTTCATCATTAGAACGTTTTGAAATCATTAATAATAACAGGTTCCTGTGTGGCTGTTCTACTAAGATTCTAAGTAGTTTCTAGCAAGCGTTACATTTCTTTACTTGGAATTTGAATTTAATGTCGAAGTGTCAAATTTATATCAGTTTGATTGTTTTTATTTTCGTAATCTCCTCTGTCTCTTCTTTTTGTAGTTGCTGATGTGAAGTTGAAGTACATTGTATTGTACTTGTATGTAGTGTGTGTTGTTGGCTGTGGAGCTATTTGTAGGTCCCTACTTCTCTTCTTTTACTCTTTCAGTTATCTTTCATCTTGCTGTTACTTCTCTAAATTCACCAAGATCACCATATATGATGGATGGTAAATTTCAACCAATCTATCAATCTTGCAGTAATGTATGTATAAAGTAGGTAACCATCTCCAGTGGATATTGGGGAAATTCTATAAATAGTAATTTAATAGCAACAGAAAATCCATATATTATGTAAATGTAAATAGTTTTAACATGGTTCATTTTTCAATCTTTTTTTTGTTTTATTATATAGAGATGTTCAAGTCCCTCTATTCTTTCACTTTCATTGTGTATTTTTCATTTGAGGATACAGTAGTCACTGGATGAGCGCACGCCCTCTGGGCGCAGAAGCCGGGCTTTTATGCATACCGTGTGTTTATGAGAACACTTTTATTACATGTATTAGTAAAAATTTGGTCAGCAGATGTAGGCGTGTGTTTATGCAGTGTGCTTTTTTTTTTATTATGAAGTGTGCTTTTATCCAGCGACTACTGTATTCATATTATTATTACCAATGCACTATGTGAATACTTTCTTCTACTTCTAGTTCATTGTTGACTCTTTTTATAACAAAAAAAATGTAAAAGGAACTGTATTATAATGTTACTCCATTGTACCATACTACTACAAACAATTGTTTAAATGCCATTTTCTTTAACATGTAATCAAGGGATAAAAATAAACATTTCCTTGTATTGATCAAAACAAACAATATAAATATGTTTGCCTGTGTATTTTATTTCACTTTTTTTTATCTCAGGGTTATTGGTAAGATTTAAAATTTTGCCTCGACTGCCTCATAAAATGAAGAGATCTTTAACGTGTACAGCATTATAATTTGTACACGGGACCTCCTTTATCACCCATCTACAATGAGACCAGGTGTTGATCCAACTAACTGGAGTGTATGGAGTGAGACAGTAGCACTGTAGTGAAATCACTGCAAGCAAGACCTCCAAGAGAACATGTTTATGTTTGAATAGTTTTATAGTCATAGTAATGTTGTGGATCACTTGTTGAATAAAACTATTAAAACAGCAATCCTAATCTGTAACACAGTAACAGATATCCAATAGGGATTGTAACGTAAGTTATATATATATATATATATATTATATATATATATATATATATATATATATATATATATATATATATATATATATATATATATATATATATATATATATATATATATATATATATATATATATATATAAGAATCAGTCACACACTCACTACAGTGAAGTCAAAAGTAATAAACGAGACAAAGTGACAAACTCCACCAAGAGAAAGAGAAGAAACATGTTTTGACGTTGTGGGTATACTCACTCCTCCTATTCCTATATAACTATAATAATATGTAACATAACCCTTCATCAGACAACAAACAAGGAATATCTATACATACACATCATACACTTATATTATATTAATTAATATATATATATATATATAGAGGCATCACACGGCGTGATGTCACTGTCACTGTACTGTCAGAAAAAAATGGGAGGAGAGAGGGGACACGTAAGTATAGAGGAGAAGAATCAAGAAGGGGCAGATGGCGATAATATGAAATATGATGATAATTAATAAGAATATTAAGAATGAATAGAAGTTGGAGGGAAAAGGGGGGGGGGCACTGGATAGGACGTGGGAGTAGAAGTCAAAGAGGAAAGAGTGAAAAGAGAAGACCAGAGATTAAAGTCTAGAAATAGAAACAGAGAAAGGTGAGAGAGAGTCAGAGAGGTGTTTATTGGAGTGGAGAAGTGAAAAAAAAAGATTGAATTGAATATGTACATGTACTACATGTAGGCCTGCTAATATTTTGCTACTAATAACAGTTAACACTAGGACAAGAAATGAGAGAGAGAGAGAGGATCACACTGATTCAGTGATTGTAAATGTAATGTATTAGTAGTAGTGGTACATGTACCGTACTGCAATTTACTGTTACCAGAATAGCAAGTACCACATTACACGTACATGTGTACGTACTGCTATTACTATATTAACTAATTACTAATAATAGTAATATTGGCTGGTGAGACCTTGTTCAACATGAAATCTGTCACGCCAAGTGCCAAAGCATTGGCAGACAGCAGTGACACTAGTGACAGTACAACAGACATGTTGAACCTGAAGACACCTCGGTGGTCATTTGTTGTACAGTAATGGGAGGAACAGGTTTAGAATATTTAGATAGAGAAACAGTTTCTTATGTCGTTAAGATGTGGGATAAAATAGTGGGTCTAATTACTCTTAACTAAGTGGAGACCATTATTTTTATCATTGGACATACTGGTAGTTTACATACAAGGGAAGGAACACAGCTAAAGCCTGAAGTCACTTTACTGAGTTAGACAGGGAACTCGGATTCGAAGGTATAATAATAATTACGGGGCCACTTCCTCAACGTATGGGCAGGTAGGCCTACGCTATTACAATCATACGTCATGTACAATGTTGTAGATCTACATGCAGTATAATGTCTTTTTCTACTAGCAGTAACTAACACTGGCGGGTGCCTGTGTGGGAAGGAGTACATTCCTGCACATTCCTGTCTTGCCTATAATAACTATAACTATAAATAAAAATATAAACAAAACAAAGACTAGAGAGGCGGATCAGAGAATATGTCTCTTGTGATGATGGTAATTGATATAGGATCGTTCTGTAGGATGGAGGAATAATGTTTCAAAATCAAGTTCTTAATACATGTGTCTGTACTGTGGAGTGGGTATACCAATACAAGTAAATGAGTTTCCCTTGTTCAAAAGGAAGTTTTATCTGTTTTATGGTCAACCGAGAGTGCTGCAGCTTAATGCATTTAACTTCAATTTAAGGGTGGATGTGATGATGTACTGATGAAATCCTCATTTCCAGAAGAAATCACACATTCTGTCGGCCTGCTCTGCAAGTCAAAAAAGCTATCATGTGTGACTATGAGTGGGCCTGACAAAGAACGCATTTAAGATGCAGAAATTGAGAGAAAGGGATAGAATTCCTGCAGGAGAGAGGATGTGATAAGGAATATGAAAGGTACCTGTGACTGTGTGACTATTATTAATTTCCTTGTGTACGTGTATTAAATTTTACATGGATATAATGGTGATGGATCCGTTCAACAAGATTACTCTGATTCTGATGTCCAGACAGGTCACTAAAACAAAAAATTGTAGGTGTAGTATAACACTAACAGTATTGTATGGCTGGATTGAATGATTGGACAAACTTCATGTAGAGTCAAGTTTGTCCCTGGCCATAGAGTAGAGCAATGAAATCTATACCATCATCATCATCAATGCATTTATAGTATACATGAAGTATTAGTAATGAAGGGGTCGGAGCCCTTTAAAGTTAAAGTATGGCGGCAGAGATGAGATTTTTATCTGATTAGATTTTACCCACACATCCACAAATATTGAAATAAGGTGATCTCAAGGGTCTTGTAATGGGTAAGATTTTAAAATTTCGCCCAGACATCCCTGTAAACCGCCAAGGGATCTTTAACTTTAAATGTTGTGATCTGTACACTGGACCTCTTTTTATTGTCTTGTTCTGGTGGGACTAGGTGTCGATCCACCTACTCGGACCTGGTGTAAAAAAAAATATACCAGAAAATGTTTTAACCTGTTGGGCACGGTCCCATGACATTTTTGGTTGAGAGGCTGACAGTTGACACATTGCCTCTTGACCATCGAGTCCCCCTATGTATGAGTATGAGATAGATAGATTTAGATAGATGGACAATAGATAGAAAGATAGACAGCATGACTAGAGGGTGAGATAGGTGAATAGATAGATCAGATGGACAGACACTCAGACAGCCAGATGGTTAGATTTGCTAGTACATGTGTACATGTATTTATATTAAGGTAGACAGACAGATAGATAGATAACTAGAGATAAATAAACAAATAGGTAGATAGATTGACAAAGAAATTAAAAATATTGTTCTAATTAAGAGATAAAGAGCCATGCGGTACCAGATATGCTTAAGTAGTCATATATAATCTTAGTTTATGTTTTACCTTGCATAACTTTGGAATGTAATGCTAGTACTACTACTAGTGTAAGATTTATAATGAATTTTATAATTACTTACAATTATGGTTTTTGTATGTATGTGTTATGCCACTATGACTATGACCATATCAAATTTCTCTGCTTAGTAGATTGAGAGACAAATTTAAAAAAGACGATTCTAATGACATATTTTTATAAATTCAAGACATAAACAACACAAAGTAAAGGTTTTGAGGTGGAGATGGGGAATATAAAGCAATCAACATAAGGCGCAATAATTTTGTACCATCACATTAAATGTTTATTGACAATGACATTCATGAACATAACACTTACGATGGTACAGGACAAGACAATGGTTAAAAACGACAGTCACTTTAAAAAAGACATAACAAAAAGTAACTAAAATATTCTGATCTCACTTAGTTTAGCATATAGAGGCCTACTTTGTAAACATTAGTTCAGATAAAATGATAATTTGATATAGACTTAGTTTGTACCGGCAACAATCCTCAAGTTCATATGTAAAAGTGCTCAATTTTGCTTAATTTAAATAGAAAATTTTGCGCAAAATTTGATTCAGACTCAGCCGAGAAAGCCGTTTAAAGACTCAAATCAAATATCGGTACAACCAATTATTTATAATGAAAACAAGAATGATAACTCTTTGCACATATCACCAATTTCATACAGATCTTTCTTGTGCGTTTAAATTACGATATATATATATACTATATGTTTATACTTCGCTGTTTATAATACTGGCTTACATTATGATTATGAGTGAGCAATTTAGAAAAAAAGAAAGTAAAGCAACTGCAAAAGAGTCAAATTCTGATTTGAAAGAGTTTTGAGCTTGTCTTGAGCATGACTTGACTTCATGTGAGCTTGGTGGAACAGAAATTTAAGCTAAACGATATACAAAAGTGATTAAATGAATGGAAAAGCTAAAAAAACCAAAACAAAATCTAAAAATACAAAATGGAATGAGACAGTATAGAACGGGTGGATTAAAACTTTATAATTGAGACCACCACCGGCCATTGAAAATGCAACAAAATTATCACATACATATGTGTGAATGTCTGGTAACATAATTTGACACAAAAGGGGGACTGACTTTAAAAGACCAAGAATTTTTCATAGAATTATAAAGAAAGTTCTCAAAAGACGGATTACATACATACACACAATGTATATCAATATCATATTATATTATAAATAATATGAATTATTCATACAATATCTTTCCAAAAGACGCAAAAATATTTTTCAAAATACCATAGTCCACCATTTTCAAGTTAAGACTTTAATGCTTGCCTCATGACTCTTACTACAGCCTATTAAGGACTTCGATAACAGTAACACATGTTTGTTTGGGAAATAACTTGGGGACTTATTTTATTTGTGTTATTCACCTTTTTAAAACAATTTGTTATACCAGGGTTACTTACAAGAGGAACTCTTGAGACAAAATTTTGAGAATAAAATTGATTTTACAATGACACGAGAGTTTGAAATATTGACAAATAATGCCTTACGTGCGATTCAAATTCAACACTTACAATACTTACTACATATCAAATGTGTACAATAAAAAATATATATTAAAATGTACATTTTAAGTCAGCTCTGGAATAGAGTAATTCCCAGGAACAAATTAAACAGAACAATACTTTGTCATTCATGATAAATTAAACAGCGAACAGTTTTTTAAGTCCTTGTCAGCAAAAGCAAAAAACAAAAAAAAAAATCTCCACCTTCGTTTACTGACACTGACATCAACAACAAAACCATAACAAACTGGAATGCAACGAATTTAAAATCAGAATGAAACATGGTGAAAAAGTTCCCCCATGTGTTTTGTAGTATTTCTTGGTAAAGATATAAATTAGAAATTCTGCAGTAATGCTGTTGAAAACTTTCCACATATTAATATATGTGAGTTATGAAACTAAAACTAATGTTTTCAATATCTTTTAAAAAAGAAGACTGACTTACGATAAACTGGTAGGTCATTAATACTACTAATAATACTCAAGCTGTGTGTGTGTGTGTGTGTAAATAAAACTGTATTGACATTTATGAGAATAGTAAGTAACTGCATGCACATTGCATCATATTCACAATTTGCCTGTTTTGATGAAAAAGCAAAAAGATTGCAAAGGAAGTAGGAAATATGATTTTGACTCCTTTATAACAAGAAACAAAGTTGAACAGATAAGAAAAGCAATCTGTGTCACACACGTTGGGTGTATGCACTAAGAAAGATTTTAAAAAAAGAAAAGAAAGACGGGCAAGAGTTATTACACTTACACGCATTACATTAATAATAACACAAGCGCTTTTTTTTAAAGAATCACAGAGTAAAAACGTTATCATTGAATAGAAATTCAGATTTTAAATTTTAACATGGGGCGATGATGATATCGTTTGACAGTTTATAAAGTGATATGTTTTAAAAAATAAAAACAAAACTTTAAAAAAAGTTATGGTCATTATATATTATATATGAGTATGAGACAATACTGTATACTTTTTTCTTCTCTGACTGAATGAGGAAATGTTTTTGATAAAAATGTCAGCAAAAAACTGACGAGTTGAATTATAACAGGAATAATAAATACTACAGCAGCTAAGACGGAGCAACGCTACTGAAGGGAGCAAAGGAAGAACATGCAATATTGACCAAACTTATCCGTTAAAAAAGCACATAATCTATTAAAGTATTACCATTTGTACTGCATCTGTTGTGTTTCCGTGCCATTCTTCTATATCCTGTTCCCCCTTCTACTTCTTCTAGTTGGGTCTGCTTCTTCCTATTTTGCCTTCAATTTTTGTGCCTAAAATATATATTTCAAGAGTTTAATGTCATTTGAGGCTTCCAAAATATCTCAGCTTCTCTTTCTTAATGTAAGTAGTTACAAAGAAGTGTCGGGGCTTTCATATCATTATTTCTTCTGTGTATTTCAAGCTAAGGATATAAATTATAATATTATAAATTCATTTCAACACCTCATCACCTTTGCTCTAAACAGAGATGTCATGTCATAGATCTGAGTAACGCGTGGTTTCATAAATATAAAATCGTCCCTATCCCCCACCACGATTTGCGCCACGGTTATGGGCGGATCAAGGCACAGTTTGTGTTTGAAATTATTCCAAAAAGATATTTATTAAATGTAAGTAAGTCACAATTCAATCAGATGTCACATGTGTTTGGCTCGAAAATATAATTGAAAAATTGTTTAATTAGCATGACAAGTCAAGGCTCAAACACAATAATAAAACGTTTCAAATTCATGGAAGAGACATTATTACGACCATACCTTTGAAGCTGTAGTTACATGTTTATTATCGTTATTATTATTATCAATCAGTATTGTTATTATTACCATCATAATCATTATCATATCTAAGAGCTTGATTTCTTGCACATTATTAAACTCACTTATTGTCATCGGTAACAAATATACGTTCAGATTTCAATAAAAATATAAGCAAAGCTTACCATATTATATGATATAAGATCAATCCAATCAATCTCAAAAGATAAAAATCATTGTGAAAAATCGAATCAAATCAAAACTTTTTAATCACAGGGTGAGAAAAGATCACAGACCGCGAAAATGTCATGAGAACTGCTGAATCAACAAATTGTTGAGGTGTGTCAATACTGTCCTGTCTTTAATTTTTGTTCAGTAGTATTTATCTACACATCATCTCTGTGGGTGTGTGTGTTGTTATAGAAAGAAAGAACAAGTTTTGAGGATAAAAATAAAATTTTGCAAGTCTCATCATTCATAGTGAATTTAATGCTTCAACTGCACAATGAAGAAAAACAATAATGGATTTACGTGCATGTATCTGAATTAAAAATATTTGTGCAAATATGACGGTTAATGTTTTTCCTTTTGAAACCAGTGCCTCCTGTACCTGTATGATATTTTAAAATAGTGAAGTTGATCCTTTAGCATACTGATGCTTTTTCTCTTTTGAAGCTCATAATTAAAAGAAATATATAATATAAATATATGCTTATAATATATACATATATCATACCAAATTTTGGCACTTAACTTAAAGGGGGCAAAATTGTAAAGAGAAGAGGAGGACGGTGCAGTGTTTTTTTTTATTATACATTTAACAGGGGCATAATAACTTATACGGTCGCTTTAACAATAATAGGATGAGTGTTCAGGCATATGATTCGTCTTTCGTCGTCCCAGTATCATCGTTTTCAGACGGGCACTTCCTTTGTCTGTCCCTTTGTCTGTTCTTCCTTTTTCTCCTGCTCTTCTTCTTCCTTCTCTTTCTCTCCTCCTCCTCCTCGTCTTTCTTCCTTTGTTCCTCTTCCTCTTTCTTCTTTCGCTCTTCCTCCTTCTCTTCTTCTTTCCGTCTAGCTTCCTTGGCATCGGTTTCCTGTTGCTTTTTTCTTTTCATCCTCCTCTTTTTGCTCTTCAGCCAGTCTCTCCTCCTCCTCCTTCCTCTTCCTCTTCTTCCTCCTCCTCTTCCGTTTGCCTGCTGTCCTCTTCTTGGGTTTGAGACTCCTCCTTCACCGCCCTCTCTGCTTTTTGGGCGCTTTTTTCTCTTTCTTCTCCTGAAAGACATAAAATGACGGATGACTTAATTGCCTGTCACATTCCCCTGCAATCTGTGAAACAGGCATACCAGTAGTATGTTATGATTTCAACAGTTTTGTCTTTGAGCATTTCATATGAAATAATCTGGATATATGAATATGTTTTTACGTGCACTACTGTGAAACATTTTTGGATGTGAAAATAAAGACAGTAATATTGAAAAAAAAACTCTGATGAAGAGCTAAATGAAAGAAGACAGTTTAGATATATACCCTGTACATGAATAGTAGTAGTACTAGTAGTGATCTCCACCCCCCTCCACATTAAAAAAAACTAATCAAAATATAATGAATGAAACATTCAAAATATTTGTTAAGGACACTATGGGAAAAATAAATCCTCTCTCACTTCATGGAAGGAAGAAGAACGAGCAAGCCAATACCAAAGTAAGCAAGCAAACTTTTGCAAAAGAAACACTAGCAAACACCAGTCAAAACAGTCATTCTTCCACCTCAAACATACACAAATAAAACTCCAAATAAAACCTTGATTATCCACCATATGTAGCGATCTCAGTTTGAAGCTCTAGGAAACAGCAGGGTGAAAAGACATGGTGTGAAAGAGTGAAAGAGATCAGCTTCCCTCACTCAAAAAAATCAGGAATAAAAATAAAAATAACAAAATCCATCCATGAACAAAGGTTATTTTGTATGGAAACTGACCTTTGTCCACCAGTCCTGCGGGAAATTAGAAATGTTGTCCATAAACTTCTGATTATCTTCCCACTGTCGTTGCCATCTCTCGTGGGAGTAGTCAGGCTTCCTCGTATTGATGCGGTACAGGATGGCCTGGTTCTCCTTGGTCACTCTTAGCAGCTCTCTCTGGCGCTTTTCTCGGTTCAAACTTGATGCATAAGAAGAAGGAAGAAAATCAGAAAGAAATTAAGTTCACTACAACTACAACCGTCACGATAGATGTATTGGTCCTTACAACCGTTACGATTGAAGTCCTTACAAGTTACAACTGTCATGATGGATGTATTGAAGTCCTTACAACAGTCATGATGGATGTATTGAAGTCCTTACAACCGTTATGATGGATGTATTGAAGTCCTTACAACCGTCATGATGGATGTATTAAAGTCCTTACAACCGTCATGATGGATGTATTAAAGTCCTTACAACCGTCTTGATGGATGTATTGAAGTCCTTACAACAGTCATGATGGATGTATTAAAGTCATTACAACTGTCATGATGGATGTATTGAAGTCATTACAACAGTCATGATAGATGTATTAAAGTCATAACAACCGTCATGATGGATGTATTAAAGTCCTTACAACCGTCATGATGGATGTATTAAAGTCATTACAACCGTCATGATGGATGTATTAAAGTCATTACAACCGTCATGATGGATGTATTAAAGTCCTTACAACCGTCATGATGGATGTATTAAAGTCCTTACAACCGTCATGATGGATGTATTAAAGTCCTTACAACTGTCATGATGGATGTATTAAAGTCCTTACAACAGTCATGATGGATGTATTAAAGTCATTACAACCGTTACGATGGATGTATTGAGGTCCTTACAACCGTCATGATGGATGTATTGAAGTCCTTACAGCCGTCATGATGGATGTATTAAAGTCCTTACAACAGTCATGATGGATGTATTGAAGTCCTTATAACAGTCATGATGGATGTATTGAAGTCATTACAACAGTCATGATGGATGTATTGAAGTCCTTACAACCGTCACGATGGATGTATTGAAGTCCTTACAACCGGATCATTACAACCGACTTCACTAGTATGAATGGAGTCGACTGTATTACTAAGCTTCTCTCAAGTTCATAGCTCACTTCCTGGACAGGTTGCTAGTCTGCCACATGTTTTACTCCATTGTTATTGTTAACCCTTTGCATCCACACTTGCATTCCACACACACCTTCTTGCATACCTGCCAAGGACACAACTCTGTCATACAAATTAACTTTTTTTCTTATTACACTTTTCATCGCTTTCACATGCTCAAATTGAACAGCAAAAAAATAAAAATAAACACAATACAAAGAAATCAATAAATTTCAATATTATACATGTATATATTGTTGCCATAACAGAGATTTCAGTCAATAAAAAAAAATTTGCCGATGACAATCCCATTTTCATTCATAGATCTAGGCCTATCACTATACTAATTACTATCAATATCATTATCATCGTCTGTTGTAGATCTAGTTTCCTCATCATTGAAATCAACATCTAATTCAATGTCAGATTCACAATTTGTTGTAATTCATAAACATCGTCATCTTCTTCATCTACAATTGTGTTGGAGACTAAGGAATTCAAGAATTCAAAAGCCATATTGATGTGATCATGCATAAATTTTGAGTTGTACGTTATCATTCTTGTAAAAATCGAACCACGCGTCCGATTGCAGTTCTGTAAACAGTTTTTGAAAGCTGAATTACACTACTATTTCCGGTAGTCACCGGATGTCAAATTGAATGCGAAACTACCAAATGCGAATGTATATCTATGTAGTCGATCACATGGGTATTATCGGCGCATAGTTAGGCATGCACTGGGTGCGCTAGCACGGCACATGGGGTTGCAAAGGGTTAATGGTAGATCAGTACTTCTAGTCTATTATATTATTGTTGGGTTTTTCTTTTGAGTGATAACGATGCGTTTAGTGTAATAATATGAGGCTCAGGTAGCTCAGTCAGTATAGCGTCTGTTATACCCCCCGAAGGAAGTCTGAGTTTGATTCCCAGTCTGGGAAATTTTCGGGCCCTCTCGTCGACCCAGCAGCAAAATGGTTAGCTAGGTTTATTCAGACTTGGGGAGAAGGCAAAGGCGGCATGGAGAATAATGACAAACTACAACTATCAGTGCCATTCTATGCAGTATGCTAAGAAAACTCAGGACTTTACTTCTGATTACCCTACGCTCAGCTCTGAGTACGGGACTTATGACTTAGTTTACTTTAGTTTAATATGTGTACATGTTTCTGTGTGAGTGGTGGAGGGCAGATGGTGATAGATCTGGATTTATTTATCGATTGACTTTGAGGTGGAGTGGGGCTGGTCGATAAATGAGGTCCAGGATTCAAATCCTAGCAACGCTAAGTCCATTGTTCATTCCTTCCGAACGACATATCTAACATGCATTTCCCCATTTGACCCAGATGCATGTTCTCTCCTTAAATACAATACACCAAAGTTTCCAATCTCTTCAACTTTTCTGGAACTTGAACTTGACAAGTGTGTTGCCAGACAAATTGAATGATACCAAATTGGCTGTTTACTGTCACAGAGTAAGGATTTTATCCATCAAAGTCATCTTCTCATTCAATATTAGGGAAATTGGTCCTTAACTTTTGACTATTTCTCCCTACCCTAACTTATAAAATATTCGTAAAAAAATAAATTTATATGTCTTAAGAACATTGTTGTGTCATAAACATATAAATCTAGATAAATGACCACTCTCCCTGAATATGTAAAAAGCTGAGAATCAACATTTTGGTCCAAAATTCACCAATCCAGGTGCCCCCCCCCCCCCCCCCAATGAACTCTCACCTTTTGTATTCATAGTTGTTGCGGTTGTCCACTCTGCCCCTTGTCCTCATGATGTAGGACATCTTCTCCAGGAGGATACGGTTGTCTCGTTCAATTGTTGCCAGGCGTTCTTCTTCTAACTGAGCAACAACAAAAAAGGAGAGAAAACAATTTTATTTTAAGAGCAGAAGAGAAAGAAAGAAAACGCAACAAAATACAATTACATTTGCTATGAATTGTAAAAGCATTAAATAATGTCCAAGATCTTTTCTGTTTATCTAAAAAACAGTATACAACTGTTATGTTTACTATCAAAAACCCTGAAAATAAAATAATTATCCTCTTCACAGTACAATGGAACTCGGTTACAACTGAACTGATGGGCCTGTAGTAATCGCAAATAACGGAAGGGAACCCAAGTTATCTATGTACATGTACCTAAGGGCCTACTTTTGTGACATATGCCCATTGTCAGATTCCCCTTCCCTTCCTTCAAGTTCTCCATCAGCTATGACAATGCAATGTAAGATAATAATAATAATAATAGTAATAATACATGTTCTGGTACTGAACATTTCTTTAACGCCAAATCTCAAACAATCTTAGACCAATAACATACTCAACACTCTGAGAATGAGAAAAGCATTGTCTCTAATAACGTTAAAAAGAATAAGACCAGAAATAGAAAAGTATCTGTCCCACAGCCAGAGTGGATTTCAACCTGAAGAAAGGAGCACACGTACCGCAGATGTTGAATGGACCCACAACCGGATAGCGGCGAAAACAAGCATGGACAACATCAATATAAAAATCACAGGGATCGATAGGTCGGCCAAATTCGACACGATCAATAGACAAATGCTCCTTCAAAACAGTTAGAAACGGTTGTTAACGTATATAAGAATTAGAAAAGCACTCTTACCTGCAACTTTTTCAATTTGAGATGAAGATGCATGTAGGTACTCGGTGCCTTTGTGTCCACCATGGAGGCCGCATCTCGTACCTGATTTTGGACAACAAATTTGATAACTTTGGGGAAAACAAAAAAGTACTGACTTCAAAAAGGGTAGGGCAAAATTTGAAAACATCAAAAAAGTACTGACTTCAAAAAGGGTAGTTGCATCAATCTATTTTCCGACAGTGATGACAAGATCAGCAAAAAGACAAAAATGGTTATAATGTATGTTTTATCTGGTGTGGAATTATAAAACATTCTATAGTATTTACTCCTGATATTTTCAAGAAGGGTCCAAGGTTCCTAACACTATTCTAGTGGAACCTCTCTAACAAATCTTGGTGGAGTGGAAAAATTGCCACGATTAGCTGGGTTTCCCGATTTTTCCGGGGGCCAAGGGATTTCAGTTTTCCATCAACAGTTTGAGGCATTTAGCCCCTCTCTGCGGTTTGCAAACAAAGCCCTCTGCTGTTTGCAAACAAAATACTAGCCTAAGCCGGTATGAGCTCTCGTTTTGCAAACAAAATAATAGCCTAAGCCTAAGCCTCTCTGCTACGTTTTGTCCTTCCACCTCGCTAATATTTTGAAACAAAGTCTCCCTTACACTTTAAAATAATCTCCTAGGCTTCAGTCTTTTCAAACTAATAAAGGGATTCACAGCTTTTGTTAATTACATAATACAGGCTATACAGTCTTTCGTTTGGAAGACGCTCGCTCCATTTGTGACCCAATTTCAAACGAATGACGAATTAGCTTCTGGCGTATACAGAATTTCGGTTGCAAACGAGACGGTCTCGCCAGCTGCAAAATTTCAAACACAGGCAGCATATACCAGACATCGCCGGATTTACGGTCTTTCACTTGGAAGAAGGTTGGCCTGAGCAGAGGATCGATTGCAAATGAAAGGCCACAACAAGTATATAATAAATAATTATGATGAACTGACCAGTGGATAAGTATGAATCAACGATGGCGGTTGCTTTGTTTATCGCAGTACATTTTAAATTCGCATTTTCAGATATGAGTAACATTCACACATATGTTTTCAGTCTAGTTGGCTAATTAACTAGGATAAAGAATTGAAAGGAAACTAAGAATGTCGTAATCATACTAAAATTACAAATTACAATGTACACTATATTATGATGATGATTGTTATTTACTATTAGAATATCATGAACGATATGCATGGATGAGAGCGAGAGAGAGAGTACATGCGAAATACATTGATTGGCTTAATGATCAAGAATAATGCTAAATACATTGATTAAGATGCCTCATAACTAAATATTATTATTTCTCATACATAGCGCCTTCATACTGATTGCTGAAGTGCACGTTAGGCAACAAAACGTAGTGTCACAGTCGAGAGAGAGAGAGAGAGAGAGAGAGAGAAAGAGAGAGAGAGAGAGAGAGAGAGAGAGAGAGAGAGAGAGAGTGAGAGGGGGAGAGAGAGAGAGAGAGAGAGAGAGAGAGAGAGAGAGAGGGGGAGAGAGAGAGAGAGAGAGAGAGAGAGAGAGAGAGAGAGAGAGAGAGAGAGAGAGAGAGAGAGAGAGAGAGAGAGAGAGAGAGAGAGTACAATAATGCGAAATACATTGATTGGCTACTGATCGAGAATAATGTTAACTATTGTCAATCCTATATTGGGCTTGGACAGACAGAAGCAGAGATAGACTGCGTTGCTAACGTCCAATCAAATTCAATTAATTTTGTGCTTCAATTAAACTAAAACAGTGACATTCCCCCCTCAAGGATTAGGATGGACTCTTGCTTGGGGCTGTTCATCTATGTCAATAAGAAACCTACTGGTCAATTCAATCGATTATAGCCTTTCCTTTTCAAGCTGCTTGCCAGCGGCGCTCATGCAGTTGTTCGCATGGAAACTAATTGAATCGGTCTTTCATTTGCAATTAGGCCACCTGCATTAGCGTATGCAGCTTTCTTAAATTTTCAGCAGCTATCATTCAGTTGTTCGTTAGAAATGGGTAGTATACGGTTTTAGTTTGCAATTAGGTCACCTGTGCTAGCCTATGCGGTCTTCTTAATTTTTCAATTGCTTTCTTTAATTTAATAACTATCAAACATTTTTCAAACTTTGATGACACACATGACTTAATTTTTTTTCTGAACTATCTGAAAAAGGGAAAAATGTTTTTGTAGTTTGTTGATTTTATATTATCTTTCGTTTGCAAACAGCAACTCTGATGGTGGTAAAATACAAAATTAAATGAACATCAGTGGTGTCACTCACAGTCGAGTTTGTTGGAAGGTAGCTAGATAAGACATGTTATCAAGAATGCAAGATGGATCCCTAAATCTTGGCACGTCTCCATGGTTGTGATTGACAGGTTAGGCAGGCAATGAAAGTGCTAGAATCTGTTTTCTATGTGGCACCAATGTCATACCATGCTGTATAGTTAGGTGGACGAGCACAGACAGCTTGATGCCTGATTTCACCTGCATAATGTGATTTCTGGTGTGTCCGGCTTATGGTCAGTCGTGAACTGGCACTTATGGCATCAGTATATATTATATAACACATGTTTTTAATAAATTAATGTCTCCACTGGGCATGGAAACCAAATTTGGACAATAATTGAATGTTGGAATTAATAATTATGGGGAAATGGTGATGATAATACATAAAATCCAGACTAGCCACAGACCTTTCCTGTTTAGGCCTATGAGAAGTAAAATATATAGAAAACATTCTGTTCACTGGTGAAATTCCTCATTGGCCGGATTTCACAATTCCCTGGTTCCTGATTAGAGATAATCCACTGTATTGAGACCTGAGTGGTATGGGTGTCTCTAAAAGTTTTGGTACAGCCTAACCGACCAATACATGGTGCCCAGGGACATGTCACCCCTTGCCCACCCTTCGACGCGACTGTATACTTTATAAAATTACAGATCCAAATCTAGATTTGTTAAGGTTTAGATCTAAATCTACATCTACTTCATCTCAAACTAATATTTGTGTACATTCTATTAAACTTTCCATGAAATTGATCACTTCCATGGCATTGTTAATAAATGGTTAAATAATTAGATTTAAATCTATTATATATATATATATATATATATATATATATATATATATATATATATATATATATATATATATATATATATATATATATATATATATATATATATGAATTAATTAAAAAAGACTACTGATCCAAGATATACACTCATTCTAGATTCTATATCAAAATGTCTTGTATAAGCAAATCATTATCTCATTGTTGTTGATACTGATAGTTCTATGATGCTATATAATATAGATCTATATCAAGTCAAATGATCAAGTAATGAGTAATTAGTAATCTTGACATAGATCTACATTTTTAGGAAATCATTGCTAAAGCCAGGATGAAAAAAGATTTGTTATTAACAGAACTTCAATCTCTTAACCATGTACATATATTTACATCCTCATTGATCCTAGATTCAGGGGTCTAGGCCCAGGGCCTATCGCCTATAGACTATAGATCTCAGAGTTTTAAAGGTATTAAATTCTAACAATTTTTAAGAGACAATGACATTTTAATTCCTTATAAGAAATAAACGATCTAAGTTAAGAAAAAGAAGAATCTGATTGGAGCTTTAGACTTAAGAAAACTACGTATAGAAACTAAATCTGTCCTATCTCTTATTCGTGTCTTTCTCATTCTTCAGAGATCCACCATATTTAAATTCTTATATTTGGGACAACATAATACCTAACTAAATTGTTGATAGTTACAATAATCTCACCTTTCTCCGATGTTCATTGTAATATGTTGTATCCCATCTCTTCTGTAACAATTTATTATGACTGGGAAGAATAGATTGGTATGACCTGTGCATCATATCAAGTGTTTTTAGGGTTTAAAAGACAACTAAGCGTCGAAGGATGGTGCAAAGATAGTCGTAGTTTGTTTAGAACTCCTAGCGTCGGCAGGTTGCTGTCACGTGACTATTCAATTGCCTCGGCCTTAACAACATAACCGGAAGTAGACGTCGTGATATCGATTGATATTATATTTTCGTTTCATTGAATATCAATAATAATACATCGTATTATTCAATAATATCATATAGCACCTTCCTCTAAAATTGCTTATTTCCCCAAATCTATCAGGATTGCCTATCAAAATAAAGTTTCTTTTTGTGTTAGTACAAGTATGACAGTGTAGATCCGAAATAGAGAGAGAGAGAGAGAGAGAGTATGACAGTGTAGATCCGAGAGAGAGAGAGAGAGAGAGAGAGAGAGAGAGAGAGAGAGAGAGAGAGAGAGAGAGAGAGAGAGAGAGAGAGAGAGAGAGAGAGAGGGGGAGGAAGGGGGGGGGGAAGTAACATCATTATCATCGTCATCATCATCACGAACAACATAATCATCATCATCATCATCATCATCATCGCCATCGTTATCAATATCACCATCATTATCATCACCATCGTCATCATCATCACAATCATCATCATCTTCATCATCATCAATATCAACAACAGCAACAATAGCAACATCCTCCTCTTCCTCATCATCCTCATCATCAAGAACAACAACAACATCATCAACATCAACCTCATTAAACACAACAACGAAAGCAGCTACAAACACTAATAATAACAATAGTGATAATAATAATAACAATAATAATAACAATAATAATAATAATAATAATAATAATAATAATAATAATAATATTAATAATAATAATAATAATAATAATAATAATAACAATAACACCATATTCATCGCAGATGATGTGAATAATACGAAAAGGGAGCCACAGTCGAGAGTGAAGTCAAAGGCGAAATGTGACAATAAGTGACAACTCCACTAAAAAAGATAGAACAAACACGTGACGTTTCGGGTATAACCTTCGTCAGACAACAAACGAGAAATATCTAAAATCTAGATCTAAGAACTACTTGGAGGCATCTAAAATGTGATGTCGGAAGACAAAGAAGGTGACTATATATCTAGATCTATTAGCAATAAAAAAAGAAGATAAATAACGTAAACAACAAAGTGAGATGTGGCAATGTGAACTATCTAAATAGCTGTGAATAATACGAAAGAGCCACAGTGGAGTGAAGTCTTATTGCTAATAGATCTAGATCTATAGTCATCTTCTTGTCTTTGGAACAGGGATTGTTACACTGTGTTGTACTGGTGTTACATTGTGTTACTGTGTTGCACTGTGTACACTGTGTTGCACTGAGTTACAATGTGTTACACTGTGTTGCACTGTGTTACACTGTGTTGTGCTGTGTTACACTGTGTTGTACTAATGTTACACTGTGTTACAATGTGTTACACTGTGTTACACTGTGTTACACTGTGTTACAATGTGTTACACTGTGTTACACTGTGTTACAATGTGTTACACTGTTGCACTGTGTTACACTGTGTTACACTGTGTTACAATGTGTTACACTGTGTTACAATGTGTTGCACTGTGTTACACTGTGTTGCACTGTGTTACACTGTGTTACAATGTGTTGCACTGTGTTACACTGTGTTACAATGTGTTGCACTGTGTTACACTGTGTTACAATGTGTTGCACTGTGTTGCATTGTGTTACACTGTGTTACAATGTGTTACACTGTGTTGCAATGTGTTACACTGTGTTATACTGTGTTATACTGTGTTACACTGTGTTACACTGTGTTGCATTGTGTTACACTGTGTTACACTGAGTTACAATGTGTTACACTGTCTTACACTGTGTTATACTGTGTTATACTGTGTTACACTGTGTTGCAACTGTGTTGCATTGTGTTACTGTGTTACAATGTGTTGCATTGTGTTTACTGTGTTACAATGTGTTGCACTGTCTTACACTGTGTTACAATGTGTTACACTGTGTTACACTGTGTTACAATGTGTTGCATTGTGTTACACTGTGTTACAATGTCTTACACTGTGTTATACTGTGTTATACTGTGTTACACTGAGTTACAATGTGTTACACTGTGTTGTAATGTGTTGCATTGTGTTGCACTGTGTTACACTGTGTTACACTGTGTTACAATGTGTTGCACTGTGTTGCGTTGTGTTACAATGTGTTGCAATGTGTTGCGTTGTGTTACACTGTGTTGTACTGTGTTACACTGTGTTGTACTGTGTTACACTGTGTTACACTGTGTTACAATGTGTTGCATTGTGTTACACTGTGTTACAATGTTGCATTGTGTTACAATGTGTTACACTGTGTTGCATTGTGTTACACTGTGTTACAATGTGTTGCATTGTGTTACACTGTGTTTGCATTGTGTTATACTGTGTTACACTGTGTTGCAATGTGTTACACTGTCTTACACTGTGTTACACTGTGTTACACTGTCTTACACTGTGTTACACTGTGTTACAATGTGTTACACTGTGTTACACTGTGTTACAATGTTACAATGTGTTACACTGTGTTACACTGTGTTACAATGTGTTGCCTGTGTTACACTGTGTTACACTGTGTTACACTGTGTTGCAATGTGTTACACTGTGTTACAATGTGTTACACTGTGTTGCACTGTGTTACACTGTGTTGCACTGTCTTACACTGTGTTACACTGTGTTGCACTGTCTTACACTGTGTTGCTGTGTTGCACTGTCTTACACTGTGTTACACTGTGTTGCACTGTCTTACACTGTGTTACACTGTGTTACACTGTGTTGCGCTGTGTTTACTGTCTTACACTGTGTTACACTGTGTTGCACTGTGTTACACTGTGTTACACTGTGTTACATTGTGTTACACTGGCACTGTCTTACAAAATGTGTTACACTGTACACTGTGGCACTGTGTTACAATGTGTTACACTGTATGGCATTGTATTGTACTGTGTTACACTGTGTTACACTGTGTTGTACTGTGTTGCATTGTATTGTACTGTGTTACACTGTGTTGCACTGTGTTGTACTGTGTTGCACTGTGTTACACTGTGTTACACTGTGTTGTACTGTGTTGACACTGTGTTGCACTGTGTTGCACTGTGTTACATTGTGTTACACTGTATGTTGTTACTGTGTTGTACTGTGTGTTGTACACTGTGTTGACACTGTGTTGCACTGTGTTGTACTGTGTTACACTGTGTTACACTGTGTTGTACTGTGTTGCATTGTATTGTACTGTTGTTACTACTGTGTTACACTGTGTTGTACTGTGTTGCATCTGTATTGTTACTGTGTTGTACTGTGTTGTACTGTGTTGTACTGTATTGTACTGTGTTGTACTGTGTTGTACTGTGTTGCACTGTGTTACACTGTGTTACACTGTGTTACACTGTGTTGTACTGTGTTGCACTGTGTTACACTGTGTTGCACTGTGTTGTACTGTGTTGCACTGTGTTACACTGTGTTACACTGTGTTGTACTGTGTTGCACTGTGTTACACTGTGTTGCACTGTGTTGTACTGTGTTGTCACTGTGTTACACTGTGTTACACTGTGTTACACTGTGTTGCACTGTGTTGTACTGTGTTACACTGTGTTACACTGTTGTTGTACTGTGTTGTACTGTGTTACACTGTGTTACACTGTGTTGTACTGTGTTGTACTGTGTTACACTGTGTTCACTGTGTTGTACTGTGTTGTACTGTGTTGTACTGTGTTGTACTGTGTTGTACTGTGTTACACTGTGTTACACTGTGTTGCACTGTGTTGCATTGTGTTGCACTGTGTTGTACTGTGTTACAATGTGTTACACTGTATTGTACTGTGTTACAATGTGTTACACTGTGTTGCATTGTGTTACACTGTGTTACACTGTGTTGTACTGTGTTCACTGTATTGTACTGTGTTACAATGTGTTACACTGTGTTGTACTGTGTTACAATGTGTTACACTGTATTGTACTGTGTTGTACTGTGTTAGAATGTGTTACACTGTATTGTACTGTGTTGTACTGTGTTACAATGTGTTACACTGTATTGTACTGTGTTACAATTTGTTACACTGTATTGTACTGTGTTACAATGTGTTACACTGTATTGTACTGTGTTACAATGTGCTACACTGTGTTGCACTGTGTTGCACTGTGTTACACTGTATTGTACTGTGTTACACTGTATTGTACTGTGTTACATGTTTGTACTGTGTTACAAGTGTGTTACACTGTGTTACACTGTATTGTACTGTGTTACACTGTGTTACACTGTGTTGTACTGTGTTACAATGTGTTACACTGTATTGTACTGTGTTACAATGTGTTACACTGTATTGTACTGTGTTACAATGTGCTACACTGTGTTGCACTGTGTTGCACTGTGTTACACTGTGTTACACTGTGTTGCACTGTGTTACACTGTGTTACACTGTATTGTACTGTGTTACAATGTGTTACACTGTGTTGTACTGTGTTACAATGTGTTACACTGTGTTGCACTGTGTTACAATGTGTTGCACTGTGTTGTACTGTGTTGCACTGTGTTATAATGTGTTACACTGTATTGTACTGTGTTACACTGTGTTACACTGTGTTACACTGTATTGTACTGTGTTACACTGTGTTACACTGTGTTACACTGTATTGTACTGTGTTACACTGTGTTACACTGTGTTACACTGTATTGTACTGTGTTACACTGTGTTACACTGTATTGTACTGTGTTACACTGTGTTACACTGTATTGTACTGTGTTACACTGTGTTACACTGTATTGTACTGTGTTACACTGTGTTACACTGTATTGTACTGTGTTACACTGTGTTACACTGTAGTGTACTGTGTTACACTGTGTTACACTGTGTTACACTGTATTGTACTGTGTTACACTGTGTTACACTGTGTTACACTGTATTGTACTGTATTGCACTGTGTTACACTGTGTTGCATTGTATTGTACTGTGTTACACTGTGTTACACTGTGTTACACTGTATTGTACTGTGTTGTACTGTGTTACACTGTGTTACACTGTGTTACACTGTATTGTACTGTGTTGTACTGTGTTACACTGTGTTGCACTGTATTGTACTGTGTTGTACTGTGTTACACTGTGTTACACTGTGTTGCACTGTATTGTACTGTGTTGTACTGTGTTACACTGTGTTACACTGTATTGTACTGTGTTGCACTGCGTTGTACTGTGTTACACTGTGTTACACTGTGTTGCACTGTATTGTACTGTGTTACACTGTGTTACACTGTGTTGCACTGTATTGTACTGTGTTACACTGTGTTACACTGTGTTGCACTGTGTTACAATGTGTTACACTGTGTTACACTGTGTTACACTGTGTTACACTGTGTTACAATGTGTTACACTGTGTTTACACTGTGTTACAATGTGTTACAATGTGTTACACTGTGTTACACTGTGTTACACTGTGTTACAATGTGTTACACTGTGTTACACTGTGTTACACTGTGTTACAATGTGTTACACTGTGTTACACTGTGTTACACTGTGTTACACTGTGTTACAATGTGTTACACTGTGTTACACTGTGTTACAATGTGTTACACTGTGTTACACTGTGTTACACTGTGTTACAATGTGTTACACTGTGTTACACATGTGTTACACTGTGTTACAATGTGTTACACTGTGTACACTGTTGTTACACTGTGTTACACTGTGTTACAATGTGTTACACTGTGTTACACTGTGTTACACTGTGTTGCACTGTATTGTACTGTGTTACACTGTGTTACACTGTATTGTACTGTGTTACACTGTGTTACACTGTGTTGCACTGTGTTGCACTGTTGCTAATAGTATTTGTTTCTGTGAAGAAAACCGTGTCCACCTGGGCGGTGATCTCACGCGACTTACTAACAAATGCTCATTCTTTTGCCTAAAGAGACTATTCACGGCTAACTGGAGTTCAGGGGGACTCGGTAGTCCAAAGGCAAGGTGTTGGTCTCTCAACCAAAAGGTAGTGGGGTTGAGCCCCGCCCAAGGTTGAACAATTTTCGCGATTTTTTTTCGAGCAAAATCTACCCCCCCCCCCCCCCCCCCCCCCGGTCCAGATCAACAACCTAGTCCTATCGGAGGCGGACACCAATTTCTCAACCGTTGGCGGGGCTCGAAAACCACTACCTTTTGGTTGAGAGGGTGACACATTGCCTTTGGACTAACCGAGTCCCCATAGGAAGAGAAAGGTCTTGTCATAGTGTTAGTACCAAAGCGCCTAGAAGGCTGCTGTACTGTATGCTCCCCAGTGAGTTGAGAAGGACTAAAAAATGGCCTGGTGGGGAATATAGACGATGCACAGTCGGTGAGCCTGCGCTTGTGAGGGGATACGGACTATAAATCTATCTTTATCTTTATCACGCACCCACAGCTGATCCATACACTAACACTACAA
>JAXRKP010000857.1:0-7500 GCA_037039925.1 Doris montereyensis
GAGCTTGTAATCACGACGACACTGGTTCATAATATCGTTGTGAGCTTGTAATCAACCGTGTAACGTTGTGAGTTTGTAATGGACAACGTTGTGAGCTTGTAATCACGACGACATTGGTTCAATGGACCAGCGTTGTGAGTTTGTAATCACGACGACACTGGTTCAATAATACCGTTTCTATAAGGGGCGTTGGCAATGGATACAGCTTGTAATCACGACGACACTGGTTCCAAGACCATGTAATCACGAAACTGATTCAATGGATAACGTTGTGAGCTTATAATCACGACGACACTGGTTCAAAAACCCATGGCTGGCACAGCTTGTAATCACGACGACACTGGTTCAAGACCCATAACGCTGGCACAGCTTGTAATCACGACGACACTGGTTCAAGAGATGGTGTTGTTAGCTTGTAATCACGACGACTCTGGTTCAAGACCCATGTTGTAGCTTGTAATCACGATGACACTGGTTCAAGTCCCATGGTTGTGAGCTTGTAATCACGATGACACTGGTTCCAAAACCCAGTGTTGTGAGCTTGTAATCACGACGACACTGGTTCAAGCCCCAAGTGATGTGAGCTTGTAATCACGACGACACTTGAAGCCATAGTGATGTGAGCTTGTAATCACGACGACACTTGAAACCATAGTGATGTGAGCTTGTAATCACGACGACACTTGAAGCCATAGTGATGTGAGCTTGTAATCACGACGACACTTGAAACCATAGTGATGTGAGCTTGTAATCACGACGACACTTGAAACCATAGTGATGTGGAGCTTGTAATCACGACGACACTTGAAACCATAGATTAGGCTTGTAAAGACCATGAGTGATGTGGAGCTTGTAATCACGACGACACTTGAAACCATAGTGCTGTGAGCTTGTAATCACGACGACACTTGAAACCATAGTGATGTGAGCTTGTAATCACGACGACATAGTTGAAACCACATGGTGCTGTGAGTTTGTAATCACGACGACACTTGAAACCATAGTGCTGTCAGTTTGTAATCACGACGACACTTGAAACCATAGTGCTGTCAGTTTGTAATCACGACGACACTTGAAACCATAGTGCTGTCAGTTTGTAATCACGATGACACTTGGAAACCATAGTGCTGTCAGTTTGTAATCACGACGACACTTGAAACCCAGTGTTGTGAGCTTGTAATCACGACGACACTGAACCTAGTTCACGACGACACTGGCTTCAAGCTCCACGGATGGCACAGGTGGGTTTGGGTTTTTTCCAAGACGTTGTGCTTTTAGGAAACGTACGTCACGCTACTTTTCTTACTTGACTCAGGTGTGATGTGAATGAGTACCCAGCTATAGGTAAGAAAGATTCTGCCAGAGTGTTGAAACAAAACAAAAAGAAACATTACAGGCTTGTGTAGATTTTTTCTAGGCGTACGGAATATTTATGACAGTTTGCCATTGCATTCCACGTCGCCTTTACGTTAGCCGACTCTGAATAGACCTAGATCTAGCTATTCATTTCACTGCTGGGTCGACAAGAGGGCCATAAAATATTGCCCGGACTGTTAATCGAACTCGGGTCTCCTGGGTGGTAGTCAGACGATCTACCGACTGATCTACCGGCACCTCACCTTTAAGGTATTTGATTCAAAATGGAGGCGTCGTGATGTAATCGGCAGAGTCGTGAGTTTGTAATCACATGATTTTGGATGAAACTTCCTGCTGAAAGATGAACGATATAAAATCGATGAGCCTGCACTTTTGTGGTGATACATACTGTAAACCTATCTATATTAATCTATCCACTTCGAAACTAATGTGAAGTGTGTATCACTCAGTGATGTAAACAACTATATATTTTTATCGTATTTTTGACGCCCCCCCCTCCCCCCTCATCCTATTTGTCTCTCCTCCAGCCCGACTCCTTCCTGGAAATAGGAAGACAGATAGATAGCATATCATTCCACCCCGTGTTCCGGTCTGAAGTCGTCCCCAAAGCAAGAAATCCTTGGTGAGAAGATCTTCAGGTTCAAGTCAAATTGAAATATTTGTACTTTTACTATAAATATAATGAAGTGTAATCGTTATAATGGATAATACATTATGGAAACAATTGGATATTAATAGAATCGATTGTTTCTTCTGAGTTGAAGCAACAATATAATTCGTCGCCTGCATAACATACCGTTCTATATCAAAATCCGAATTAGCGAGAAAATCGATTTTAGAGTTTTTGTTTTTAAAATTCTTTTTTCTATCTCCATTCTTCATCAATTTTAATGATTTTTTGTTTTAAAAGGACGCTTTAGATATATATTTTCTCAATTGTTGTCTTGAATTGATGAAAAACTTGTTGGTATAAGGATTTTTAAACTTAAAAGATGTAGAATGGTTTGTCATGTAAACGATGAGTTGTACAGACAAGCTAAGATTAGCAAGATCTATAACTAAACTGTGAGTAACGAATCACAGAGTGGTGTTCGAAGGCTATTTAATTAAATATTTCCAAAATAATGTATGGTCAACATTGGGTTTGGGAAGAACAGGTCTAGTTTACTAGGATATCCGGAGGACTCAGTGGTCCAGAGGCAAGGTGTCGGCCTTTTAACCAAAAGGTAGTGGGTTCGAAACCGGCCGACGGTTGAAATATTTTCTCGATTTGTTTTGAACAAAATTTGCCCCCCCTCCTGGTTCAGATAGGTGGATTGACACCTAGTCCCATCGGAGACGTACGATAAAAAGGAGGTCATGTGTGCAGATCACAACACTCTGTGCACGTTAAAGATCCCCTGGCTATTTACAGGGCAGTCTGGACAAAAAGCCCGAGATCACCTGAGTTGTGGATGGGGGTAAACTAAGATGTCGCTTCACAGCGTCGAATGCTCTCCAAAGTGCACACTATGTAGGACTACTAGTTTGTCATCCATCTCCAATGTGACTTGTAATAGACCTAGTCTTCCTGAAATCACTTGAGAGTATAAAGTGGATGTTAGCCTGAAAAAAACAACAACCCAGCATCCCCTTAGCCAATAAGTGTCTCTCCAGTCGGATTCGAACCCTGGAGTCCCACATGATCACCTAATACGTAGACTAAGAGGCATCAAAAACAATGTTTCTTTTTTCTTCTTTAAAAAAATAAAAGACAAACACATTATCAAAATATGAAATAGGGAATTATTTGATGATTCTCTTCGTTGACTAATCTTCATGCAGATCTATGGTAACTTTAAACTTAAAATCGTTTTCGCCACCAGTGATTCGTTGTCCTTATGTATCAGTTCTAGGTAGTTGATGAGATATCATGCTTGATTGACCGCAAGCTGAATGTTAAGCGCTAATAATACCCTTGCCTGCATACAGCCTTGTATTTAATCACACCTCATTCAAATGATGAAAGCAGAGATAAAAGCACTGTTCCCAAAAACGTACAAACAATATTGTGTAAGAAGCCAGTGAGTCAACCGGGCGGTTCGAACCAGTATCCCCATGATCCGAAACTCACCACTCTACTTACTGCTCTCACCAAGACGCCTCTTAGTAGTAGAAACGAGTAGTAATCGGCAAGCCAATTAATAGGCTTGGATTTGGAAAAAGAAAGATAACGCTGGACTTCTCACTGAGAATCTGATTCTCTGCCATGTTCCAGGTGGCGGCCTTTTGACGTCAGCATACAGAAACTTTGCAACGATGACTGGGACAGACCGATCAGTTTTCTTGTTGGCACACCTCCTTTGGGTGAGTTGTCTACTCCTTTTTCTTTCTGATTTTTCGCTCAGCCTTTTTGTATGAGTTGTCTACCCTTTCTAGCTCATCCCTTTGTTGTGGTGAGTTACATGCCATTTGTCTGCCATTCTTTTCTTTCTTTGCTCATAATAATAATATGATTGAGGAAAAGTGTCTCCCCATGTTAGCTTTTCTGTTCGTTGTGCAGCGTGCACCATTTGGATGCCTAATCGGCCAATTAGCTGGCTACACAGTTTACATGTGGCTGAGTTATCCATCTGCTGTCGCCAATTTGCTATGACGTAGCTCAGAACATCTGCATGGTTAGTCTGCCCCTTGTCGTCCACAATTTGCAGACTCGATTTCATTCATGTTATAATATATATTACTAATACATATCGTTTTACGTCATAGCTCACATCTATGAATGACTTGTTTGCCCATAGTCATCCACAATTTGCTGGCTCGATTTCATTCATGTTATAATATATATTACTAATACATATCGTTTTACGTCATAGCTCACATCTATGAATGACTTGTTTGCCCATAGTCATCCACAATTTGCTGACTCGATTTCATTCATGTTATAATATGTATTACTAATACATATCGTTTTACGTCATAGCTCACATCTATGAATGACTTGTTTGCCCATAGTCATCCACAATTTGCTGACTCGATTTCATTCATGTTATAATATCTATTACTAATACATATCGTTTTACGTCATAGCTCACATCTATGAATGACTTGTTTGCCCATAGTCATCCACAATTTGCTGACTCGATTTCATTCATGTTATAATATATATATTACTAATACATATCGTTTTACGTCATAGCTCACATCTATGAATGACTTGTTTGCCCATAGTCATCCACAATTTGCTTCGATTTCAATGTTATATATGTATTACTAATACATATCGTTTTACGTCATAGCTCACATCTATGAATGACTTGTTTGCCCATAGTCATCCACAATTTGCTGACTCGATTTCATTCATGTTATAATATATATTACTAATACATATCGTTTTACGTCATAGCTCACATCTATGAATGACTTGTTTGCCCATAGTCATCCACAATTTGCTGACTCGATTTCATTCATGTTATAATATATATATTACTAATACATATCGTTTTACGTCATAGCTCACATCTATGAATGACTTGTTTGCCCATAGTCATCACAATTTGCAGACTCGATTTCATTCGTTATAATATATATATTACTAATACATATCGTTTTACGTCATAGCTCACATCTATGAATGACTTGTTTGCCCATAGTCATCCACAATTTGCTGACTCGATTTCATTCATGTTATAATATATATATTACTAATACATATCGTTTTACGTCATAGCTCACATCTATGAATGACTTGTTTGCCCATAGTCATCCACAATTTGCAGACTCGATTTCATTCATGTTATAATATATATATTACTAATACATATCGTTTTACGTCATAGCTCACATCTATGAATGACTTGTTTGCCCATAGTCATCCACAATTTGCTGACTCGATTTCATTCATGTTATAATATATATATTACTAATACATATCGTTTTACGTCATAGCTCACATCTATGAATGACTTGTTTGCCCATAGTCATCCACAATTTGCAGACTCGATTTCATTCATGTTATAATATATATATTACTAATACATATCGTTTTACGTCATAGCTCACATCTATGAATGACTTGTTTGCCCATAGTCATCCACAATTTGCTGACTCGATTTCATTCATGTTATAATATCTATTACTAATACATATCGTTTTACGTCATAGCTCACATCTATGAATGACTTGTTTGCCATAGTCATCCACAATTTGCTGACTCGATTTCATTCATGTTATAATATCTATATTACTAATACATATCGTTTTACGTCATAGCTCACATCTATGAATGACTTGTTTGCCCATAGTCATCCACAATTTGCTGACTGACTTTACCCTAGAACTGCAAAGCCCGCTAGTTGGCAAGCTGTGAATATGGTCATGGTGTTTTCTACATTTATTTATTTATAATATTAGACATGTATGACAATGTTTCGTCAATTAAGCTCTCATTGTATATATCTACTAATAATATCTTGCTCTATCTCATTATTGGTTATTACTTTTCATCAAAGAAGAAAAAAAACGCGTAAATAACCGACGAAGCTATATGAAAATTGAAATTAAAGTTTCGCTCCAGTCAATTCAATACGGGTGTAGCTGGTTGTGTCAAATTATGTTATGTATGTACATGTAGTAGAGTTTTAATTAATGACATTTGTTCCAGTTTACATGAATCGTTGTCTCCCTCACATTTGAGTACAATCAATCACTGTTTGCTTACTTGTGGGTGGGGCTTGTTACTAAAGTATTGACAACTGTCCAGAAGTTGCATCACACGAAGATACGACTCTTTGGCTTTTTGCCCCATTTTGCAGAGTCGAATTTCTTGTGTATTTTTTGTATCTCTTTATAAGAAACATATCAAATGTGTGTTAGACTAGGAAATAAAATATCACTTTCACCCCTTTATAAAAAAAAAAGAACAGAAGATTTTCTCTGTTTGACGGGGCAATGGTTTATCAAATTAATTTCTGGTACATGTACATGTATTAGGTGATTTGGGCATCGTTTTGTATTTAACGAAGAGAACAAACAAGCTTCAAACATGATGTATGGGTTAATGCGTAATTATCAATCATGATATAAGGAGAACAGAAGGAGCGCAATCGTCATAGCTCTCAAAACTCAAAACCAAAATCGTCTGACCAACCAGGCAAACTCGCTAACTGGGGTCATCATTAGCAGGCGAGGCAAACGGATAGTCTGCAACATGTGGAGACAGCGTAGCAGTTATGTAATATATAATATAATATTTGTGTTACATCACCGCTCAAGTCTATGGACGAGTTTCTGCTACTTATCGTTTCTTACCTAACTGCCGTGATTTTGTGTGAAGTGTATGTCTTCTTCTTTTTTTTTTTTAATGGGACATGGCTCGTTCCAGCTCAGAGAGAGAGGGAAGAGAGAGAGAGAGAGAGAGAGAGAGAGAGAGAGAGAGAGAGAGAGAGAGAGAGAGAGAGAGAGAGAGAGAGAGAGAGAGAGAGAGAGAGAGAGAGAGAAGAGAGAGAGAGAGAGAGAAAGAGAGAGAGAGAAAGAGAGAGAGAGAAGAGAGAGAGAGAGAGAGAGAGAGAGAGAGAGAGAGAGAAGAGAGAGAGAGAGAGAGAGAGAGAGAGAGAGAGAGAGAGAGAGGGAGAGCCAGAGAGACAGAGGACCTGCAGCGGCCATACAAATTCGGTTATGACCTCAGCTGGCTTCGGGGTCAGCTGTGAGTCTTACGGTTCAGTTCACCTTCAGCGATCGGGTTGCTTAGCTCCCTATCGATAGCAAGTCTGCTGTTGACGGTGAGGGTTATTTTTCGGTAACCCAGCCATATTGTTGATCTTGATCTTGGCGGGTGAGGGGAGTCACGCCGCCCAGGCGGGGGGGGGGCTGGCCTTGGAACCTCAAACTCAGGATATGTCCCTGGTTGGGAACTACTGTCCTCAAAAGGATCCGTAGGACTTGACGAGTCCTACTGTTCAGAGGACGACCCGTGTTACCGCAGATAAATTGATGTCCGTTGAGGTCTTTGATTATCGACTGGCCAGACGCCGGCCTGTAGGACCTGGACCACTCTCCCCCCCTCCCATCTCCACAAGTGTCTGTGCATCGTCAAGGGATGGAGTTCAGGGGATGGAGTTCAGGGGATGGAGTTCAGGGGATGGA
>JAXRKP010000857.1:15000-22500 GCA_037039925.1 Doris montereyensis
GAGAAACTGAAAAGAGCACAACCATTTTCTTTTCTTGTCTCTATCACCACCTTCATCACCATCATCAGCATCATTATCGTCCGCACCAACTCCACCGTCACCACTGATTCCCACTTATAGCTATAATTACTGGCACCCTAACACAGAAGCCCTGGCATCCATCATTAGATTAGATAATAAGCCGGTCTACTGTCATTAATGGAGTTATATAAGTATCTATGTAGACACACACTCACACTCACACATACATACCTACACACACATTCTCACTCATATACACTTTCTCACACTCACACACACCCATACACATTCACACAAACATACACTCTCACAGTCTCTCATCTCTCTCCCCCCCCTTCTCTCTCTCTATCTCTCTCTTATTTCTCTCTCTCTCTCTCTCTCTCTCTCTCTCTCTCTCTCTCTCTCTCTCTTTATCTCTCTCTCTCTCTCGCTCTCTCTCTCTATCTCTCTCTCTCTCAGGGGTGAATTCTCTCTCTCTCAAGATCTTTCTCTCTCTGTCTCTATCTATCTAACTATCTATCTATCTCTCTCACACACAAAACACACACATAGCCTCTCTCTCTCTCTGTATCTCTGACATTTTCTTCTCTATCTATCTATTCTGAAGAATCTCATGATCTCAGTCTCTCTCTCTCTCTCTCTAACTCTCATCTCCCTCTTTCACTCTCTCTCTCTCTCTCTCTCCCCCACTCCCTCTTTGTCCCTTTCTGTTTCTCTCTGTAACTCACGTGCGTAGGCTGTTTCTGCTAACAAGGAAATCCCTGCGCCACGTTAATGTTGATTCTTTTGTGGCTAATCCCAGGTCTTTGGTGTGTCATTCTCAGGGTGGACATCCAGTATTCTCTCCTTGATTACATCCGTGGGGGATGCCGACTACGTTTAATAACGGCTATCGATTTCACGGTAAGTCAATGGGCCATCGCGCGGCAGGAGATAACAGAATGAAGGGTTTGGGGTAAGACCCACGGTGGGAGTGGGGAGAGGGGCGGGGGTGATGGATGGGGGCAGTTGATATTGGAATAATTAAACCCTGAAAAATGTTTTATTATAAGAACAGTCAAAACATGGAATAGTTTACAGTTCAAAACAGAAAAAACCCCCAAAAGAACAAACTATTAATTCTTTTTAAAATGCCATTGATATGTAGCTCTATAATTTAAAATGCTTGTATGATGAATGAATGTGCATTGTCCTGATTATTTATTGTATGTTTAATCATCTTTAAAATTCCATGATTGTATTAAAATTTATGGGGCATTTAAAGGTCAAACGACCTACGTATCCTCTGACACGATATGATTGATTTAGATGCCTCTAAATCTTGGTAATCTGGATGTGGGATAATCGATAATGATGTGGGCATGAATGGATCAGGGACGGTTGTCATTATGATAATGTAAGAACATTATTTTTCTTATCAAGGTCTTTTTTAGCAAGTGTGGAGAGAATCAATCGGTGATCTTGTGAAACAGACCGACAAGCAGAGAGACAAAGAAATACAGAGACAGGGGCAGCCAGACAGAAAGAAAGATAGATAGATAAATAGTTAGATAGATAGAGAGATAGATACATAGATACATAGATACATAGATAGATAGATAGATAGATAGATAAATAGGTAGATGGATAGATAGATAGATGGATAGATAGATAGATAGATAGATAGATAGATAGATGGATAGATAGATGGATGGATGGATAGAAAGATACATACATACATACATACATACATACATACATACATACATACATACATACTTACATACATACATACATACAGATAGAGGTAGAGATACGTCAGATCTATTTGTGTTCCATACATACATACATACATACATACATACATACATACATACATAGACAAATAGATGGACAGATAGATCGATAGATAGATGTATAAATAGATAGACAGATGGATAGAGACAGAGAGACAGAGACAGGGGCAGAGAGAGACAGACAGACGGGAACATGAGAGAGAGAGAGAGAGAGAGAGAGAGAGAGAGAGAGAGAGAGAGAGAGAGAGAGAGAGAGAGAGAGAGAGAGAGAGAGAGAGAGAGAGAGACAGACAGACAGACAGACAGACAGACAGACAGACAGACAGACAGACAGGCAGACAGACACAGACAGACAGACAGACAGAGACAGACAGACAGACAGACATACAGACAGAGACAGAGAGACAGACAGACATACAGAGAGAGAGAGAGAGAGAGAGAGAGAGAGAGAGAGAGACAGACAGACAGACAGACAGACAGACAGACAGACAGACAGAGAGACAGAGAGACAGAGAGAGACAGAGACAGAGACAGAGACAGAGACAGAGACAGAGACAGACAGTGAGACAAAGGAGAGAAGGCAAGAGGTAGAGATACGTCAGATCTATTTGTGTTCCATACCTATGTCTATAGGAAAGCTACAAACAAGATGACTAAGGTATCGAGTTATCTTCTAATCAGATCTCCCTAATGGAGTTGTATTGGATATTTCAGGCATCCAACGGCACTCTTACCGATCCGCTATCACTGCATACTTTACAAGAAGCAAGGGTAATGGCTTTCTAAAATTGGATTATACGGATGTCTGCTTAAATATTTTGTCCGTTTTTCTGCCTTGTGTTTTAAAACTGAATATATATGTAAACCCTACTGATAGAGCCGCTGGATTGTGTATTGCCAAGTACTAGGTTCGAATTCCAAATCCCGGCTCCAACGTTGTGTTCATCGGTGAAACAAAATAAATTGTTCCGCCTAGTCTATCTAAACGGAGACTATCTTCATGCTATAGAATTTGGCTATTGTTGTGATTTTAGCCACATCCACAACTAAGGCGATTGGGGCCGGGGGGAGGGGATGGGTGTGGGGTGGTTGTATGGTTCTTTACATGCCAGAGTGTTTTGATCTGCACACAAAACCTCATTTTTGTCGTCCGCCTCTAGTTTCTTTTTTTTCGAGTCAAGCTATTCCTTTGGTCAAGGTAGGTGGATTGACAACTTGTCCCATCAGAGACAGACGGTAAAAGGAAGTTACGTGTGAACACCACAACACTGTGAACGTGTCAAAGATCCCTTAGCTGTTTACAGAGCAGTCTGAGTAAAATGTGAAAAAATTCTACAACTCCACCCCCCCAAATTCCCTCCCCCAAAAAAAACAACAAAACAAACAAAAACAAACAAAAAACAACAAACAAACAACAACACACATCGAGATGACTTTAGCGGTGGATGTGGCTAAAATGAAATAAAATGAAATAAAATGAAATAAAATTAAATAAAATGAAAGAAAATGAAATAAAAGTCCAAGTGTCAATAGTTTACAGAATTTGTGCTCTGAGCCTTAACAGTTCTTGTTACTGTTAAACCATACATTATAGCCCACACATAGGCCTTACATTGGCCTTACATTGGCCTTAAATTGGCCTTACATTGACCTTACATTGGCCTTAAATTGGCCTTACATTGACCTTACATTGGCCTTACATTGACCTTACATTGGCCTTAAATTGGCCTTACATTGACCTTACATTGGCCTTACATTGGTCTTACATTGACCTTACATTGGCGTAGAGTTGTTTGTCTCTTCCAGACCCGACTCTATGCATATTAGCCAGTCTTAAGTCAGAGATTGGCTTCGTTCATCTGACTACGCGATTTTGCTGTACACTGGATGTTTAGTCAGCCGTACATTTCATGTGGGAGCGAAATTCTAAGTAAGCATTTCTACGTCCTGTACGTACTTAAATCATGTCTCTTCCATAAGCCTTGCGTTAACCTTTTATATACTTTCAATAGACCTTACACTTACAAGGCCTTCTATTGCTCTACTTAGACAATGAATTATCACAAACATGACCTTGTTCTTAGACGCCACATAGGCATATGAGGAGCAAGTAGCTCAGTTGGTACGTCCACTAGGCAGAAGGTCCAAGTTCAATTGCTAGTCGGGTAAATTTTTCTGGCTTTTCTGTTGACCGAGACAGGAAAATAGTTAGCTACGTCTGTTTAGGTTCAGCAAAACTCAGGGCGACGTGGAAATCAATGGCAAACTACCACACTATGCCGTACGTCTAGAAAAACCGCAATTCTATTCCTGATTACCCTACGTACTCTACATAGACCTAATCATGTTGGCTTTACATAGACCTAATCATGTTGGCTTTACATAGCCCCAACTATGTTGGCTTTATATAGACCTAATCATGTTGGCTTTACATAGACCTAATCATGTTGGCTTTACATAGACCTAGTTATGTTGGCTTTACATAGACTTAATTATGTTGGCTTTACATAGACCAATCATGTTGGCTTTACATAGATCAATCATGTTGGCTTTACATAGACCAATCATGTTGGCTTTACATAGGTCAATTATGTTGGCTTTACATAGACCTAATTATGTTGGCTTTACATAGACCTAATCATGTTGGCTTTACATAAACTTATCATGTTGGCTTTACAAAAAGACCTAATCATGTTGGCTTTACATAGACCTAATCATGTTGGCTTTACATAGACCCAATTATGTTGGCTTTACATAGACCTAATCATGTTGGCTTTACATAGACCTAATCATGTTGGCCCTATATAGAATGTATCATGTTGGCTTTACATAGACCTAAGTATGTTGGCTTTACATAGGCCTAATTATGTTGGCTTTACATAGAACTTATTATGTTGGCTTTACATAGACCTAATTATGTTGGCTTTACATAGACCTAATTATGTTGGCTTTACAAAGACCTAATTATGTTGGCTTTACATAGACCTAATGATGTTGGTTTTACATAGACATAATTATGTTGGCTTTACATTGACCTAATTATGTTGTCTTTACATTGACCTAATCATGTTGACTTTACATAGACCTAATCATGTTGGGCTTACATAGACCTAATCATGTTGGCGTTACATAGACATAATCATGTTGGCCTTCCATAGACCTCATTATGTTGGTTTTACATAGACATAATTATGTTGGCTTTACATTGACCTAATTATGTTGTCTTTACATTGACCTAATCATGTTGGCTTTACATAGACGTAATCATGCTGGCTTTACATAGACCTAATCATGTTGGCCTTACGTAGACCTAATCATGTTGGCCTTACATAGACCTAATCATGTTGGCCTTACATAGACCTAATCATGTTGGCCTTACATAGACCTAATCATGTTGGCGTTACATAGACCTAATCATGTTGGCGTTACATAGACCTAATCATGTTGGCGTTACATAGACCTAATCATGTTGGCCTTACATAGACCTAATCATGTTGGCCTTACATAGACCTAATCATGTTGGCCTTACATACACCTAATCATGTTGGCGTTACATAGACCTAATCATGTTGGCGTTACATAGACCTAATCATGTTGGCGTTACATAGACCTAATTATGTTGGCCTTACATAGACCTAATCATGTTGGCCTTACATAGACCTAATCATGTTGGCCTTACATAGACCTAATCATGTTGGCGTTACATAGACATAGTCATGTTGGCCTTCCATAGACGTAATCATGTTGGCCTTACATAGACCTCATTATATTGGTTCTACATAGACGTAATCATGTTGGCTTTACATAGACCTAACCATCTTGGCTTTGCATAGACCTAACCATATTGGCCTTACATAGACCTAACCATATTGGCCTTACATAGACCTAACTATATTGGCCTTATATAGATCTAATCATGTTGGCCCTATATAGAATGTATCATGTTGGCTTTACATATACCTAGTCATGTTGGCCTTACATATACCTAGTCATGTTGGCCTTACATATACCTAGTCATGTTGGCCTTACATGTTGATTTTACATATACCTAGTCATGTTGACTTTTACATATCATATACCTAGCCATGTTGGCTTTACATCTACCTAGTCATGTTGGCTTTACATATACCTAGTCATGTTGGCTTTACATATACCTAGTCATGTTGGCTTTACATATACCTAGTCATGTTGGCTTTACATATACCTAGTCATGTTGGCTTTACATAGGCCCAATCGTGTTGGTATAGACCTAATCATGTTGGTCTTACATAGACCTGATTACAAAGATCTTAAGTAGGTCCTTATTATAACCTTTGCCTATAACTGTCTTTCTTTTTCGTTTTCTTTTTACTTTTCTTTTTACTGGTTCAAATTAAGAAGATTGTTGGCCTTGTCTCCCAGAACAATCAGTACCTGAACGCCTTGCAAGCCCTGGGGTCCGTTATTGCCAGATACGACCCAGAACAGAAGGTAGCAGCGTTTGGTTTTGGCGCCAAACCGTCAAAGGACTCGCCCACTGACTACTGTCTACCGCTGACGTCACACATGTGGGCAGCGGGAATCAAGGTAAAGTCAAGTCATAAAACGTCTGAAGATTCTTCTTCTCGGTTTAAACGTACTTGCATTTCACAGTATATGCGTTTATCGCAGACAAAATGTTTGTATCTTGCTCCTGAGTTCATCTACACTCATTCACTGACTCGCATCTTCGGGAAACTTATTCCACAGTCTAATGAGTCTGAAGTTTGGATATTTGTATTTGGAATTGGAGTCGTTGACAGTAACCTCTTGTTTAGTATGTTATTTAACTGGGCTTCAGTCGACTCGGGTCAACTTCAACAAGCTGTTTAGATAATTCGAAGAGTATACATCTAGTTGTTTTAGCTTGCTTGCTACGCTTTTGAAGTGTTGGCCATTGACTGTTTTCTATCATTTGTGTCACACTACTACTACTAATAATAATAATAAATCTTTATTGTCCTTTTCAGGCAATTCATACTGATTGTCCTGTAATCACATGTGACGGCTAGTACTGCATTTCTCTGAACCATCTCTTGATGTCTTATGTGTTTATTACCGTAGCTATTATAAGATAGTTCTGACGAGTGTGGCGTAGCAGTTAGACTTGGTGGTAATTGGACAGGTGCTAGGTGCTGGTGGTAATTGGACAGGTGCTAGGTGCTGGTGGTAATTGGACAGGTGCTAGGTGCTGGTGGTCCTTTGTAGAAAAGCGGTGGGTTTTCTGCTTTCTTTGTTATGCTGTTGATGTGATGGTTCCATGAAAGCTTTTCATTGACGTTGAGGCCAAGATATGTGGCTGATTGTACGACTGTGAGTGTCATTCCGTGTATTGTGTAGTCGTGAAATATGGGCGATCTTTTGTTTTTTAGCCACAGTACATTGCATTTTTCTCGATTGAAATTCACCAGCCAGATTTTTGGCCCACTTTTGGTGGTTGTCAAGATCATGTTGGAGTTGGCCCCAATCTGATGAATTTTGGATGGTTCTGTGCAAGAGACAAAGACATGTAAACACTCTTGCATGTAACGTGACCACCTTTGGAAGATCATCGATTTAATTGAGGAACAACAGTGGCCTCATAACCGCTCCCCTGCGGAACTCTGTATATTACCTCTGTTGTTTTGTAGGTTTTTCCGTAGACAACGACTCTAAGAAGCTCGAGACCCATTTCAATGTATTCCCC
>JAXRKP010000857.1:27500-32500 GCA_037039925.1 Doris montereyensis
TGTCACTTTGTTGTGATCTATCTCCAATAGCGTACTTGTCACTTGTTGTGATTTGTCTCCAGTAGCGTACTTGTCACTTTTTTTTATTTGTCTCCAGTAGCGTACTTGTTACTTTGTTGAGATTTGTCTCCAGTAGCGTACTTGTCACTTTGTTGAGATTTGTCCCCAGTAGCGTACTTGTCACTTTGTTGTGATTTGTCTCCAGTAAGCGTACTTGTCACTTTGTTGAGATTTGTCTCCAGTAGCGTACTTGTCACTTTGTTGAGATTTGTCTCCAGTAGCGTACTTGTCACTTTGTTGAGATTTGTCTCCAGTAGCGTACTTGTCACTTTGTTGAGATTTGTCCCCAGTAGCATACTTGTCACTTTGTTGAGATTTGTCCCCAGTAGCGTACTTGTCACTTTGTTGTGATTTGTCTCCAGTAGAGTACTTGTCACACATCCTTGTGATTTGTCTCGAGTAGCGTACTTGTCATTTTTTTTATTTGTCTCGAGTAGCATACTTTTCTTACTTTGTTGTGATTTGTCTCCAGTAGCGTACTTGTCACTTTGTTGTGATTTGTCTCGAGTAGCGTACTTGTCATTGTTTTTTTTATTTGTCTCGAGTAGCATACTTTTCTTACTTTGTTGTGATTTGTCTCCAATAGCTTACTTGTCACTTTCTTTTGTGATGTATCTCAATAGCGTACTTGTCATTTTTTGTGATTTGTCTCCAGTAGCGTACTTGTCACTTTGTTGAGATTTGTCCCCAGTAGCGTACTTGTCACTTTGTTGTGATTTGTCCCCAGTAGCGTACTTGTCACTTTGTTGTGATTTTTCTCCAGTAGCGTACTTGTCACTTTTTGTAATTTTTCTCCAGTAGCGTACTTGTCACTTTGTTGTGATTTGTCTCCAGTAGCGTACTTGTCACTTTGTTGTGATTTGTCTCCAGTAGCGTACTTGTCACTTTTTAGTAATTTGTCTCCAGTAGCGTACTTGTCACTTTGTTGTGATTTGTCTCCAGTAGCGTACTTGTCACTTTGTTGAGATTTGTCCCCAGTAGCGTACTTGTCACTTTGTTGTGATTTGTCCCCAGTAGCATACTTGAGACTTCCTTGTGATTTGTCTCCAGTAGTGTACTTGTCACTTTGTTGTGATTTGTCTCCAGTAGCGTACTTGTCACTTTTTTGTTATTTGTCTCCAGTAGCGTACTTGTCACTTTGTTGAGATTTGTCCCCAGTAGCGTACTTGTCACTTTTTTGTGATTTGTCTCCAGTAGCGTACTTGTCACTTTGTTGTGATTTGTCTCGAGTAGCGTACTTGTCACTTTGTTATAATGTATCTCCAATAGCGTACTTGTCATTTTGTTGTCATTTGTCTCCATCAGCGTACTTGCCACTTTGTTGTGATTTATTTCCAATAGCCTACTCGTCACTTTGTTGTAATGTATCTCCAATAGCGTACTTGTCACTTTTTTGTGATTTGTCTTCAGTAGCGTACTTGTCACTTTTTGTGATTTGTCTCCAGTAGTACTTGTCACTTTTTTTGTGATTTGTCTCCAATAGCCTACTTTTCACTTTTTGTGATTTGTCTCCAATAGCGTACTTGTCACTTTGTTGTGATCTATCTCCAATAGCGTACTTGTCACTTTGTTGTGATCTATCTCCAATAGCGTACTTGTCACTTTGTTGTGATCTATCTTCAATAGCGTACTTGTCACTTTGTTGTGATCTATCTCCAATAGCGTACTTGTCACTTTGTTGTGATCTATCTCCAATAGTACTTGTCACTTTGTTGTGATCTATCTCCAATAGCGTACTTGTCACTTTGTTGTGATCTATCTCCAATAAGCGTACTTGTCACTTTGTTGTGATCTATCTCCAATAGCGTACTTGTCACTTTGTTGTGATCTATCTCCAATAGCGTACTTGTCACTTTGTTGTGATCTATCTCCAATAGCGTACTTGTCACTTTGTTGTGATCTATCTCCAATAGCGTACTTGTCACTTTGTTGTGATCTATCTCCAATAGCGTACTTGTCACTTTGTTGTGATCTACCTCCAATAGCGTACTTGTCACTTTGTTGTGATCTATCTCCAATAGCGTACTTGTCACTTTGTTGTGATCTATCTCCAATAGCGTACTTGTCACTTTGTTGTGATCTATCTCCAGTAGCCTACTTGTCACTTTGTTGTGATCTATCTCCAATAGCGTACTTGTCACTTTGTTGTGATCTATCTCCAATAGCGTACTTGTCACTTTGTTGTGATCTATCTCCAATAGCGTACTTGTCACTTTGTTGTGATCTATCTCCAATAGCGTACTTGTCACTTTGTTGTGATCTATCTCCAGTAGCCTACTTGTCACTTTGTTGTGATCTATCTCCAGTAGCCTACTTGTCACTTTGTTCCAGTGACTTTGTCACTTTGTTGTGATCTATCTCCAATAGCGTACTTGTCACTTTGTTGTGATCTATCTCCAATAGCGTACTTGTCACTTTGTTGTGATCTATCTCCAATAGCGTACTTGTCACTTGTTGTGATTTGTCTCAGTAGCGTACTTGTCACTTTTTTTATTTGTCTCCAGTAGCGTACTTGTTACTTTGTTGAGATTTGTCTCCAGTAGCGTACTTGTCACTTTGTTGAGATTTGTCCCCAGTAGCGTACTTGTCACTTTGTTGAGATTTGTCTCCAGTAGCGTACTTGTCACTTTGTTGAGATTTGTCTCCAGTAGCGTACTTGTCACTTTGTTGAGATTTGTCTCCAGTAGCGTACTTGTCACTTTGTTGAGATTTGTCTCCAGTAGCGTACTTGTCACTTTGTTGAGATTTGTCCCCAGTAGCGTACTTGTCACTTTGTTGAGATTTGTCCCCAGTAGCGTACTTGTCACTTTGTTGTGATTTGTCTCCAGTAGAGTACTTGTCACACACATCCTTGTGATTTGTCTTGAGTAGCGTACTTGTCATTGTTTTTTTTATTTGTCTCGGTAGCATACTTTTCTTACTTTGTTGTGATTTGTCTCCAGTAGCGTACTTGTCACTTTGTTGTGATTTGTCTCGAGTAGCGTACTTGTCATTGTTTTTTTATTTGTCTCGAGTAGCATACTTTTCTTACTTTGTTGTGATTTGTCTCCAATAGCTTACTTGTCACTTTCTTTTGTGATGTATCTCCAATAGCGTACTTGTCATTTTTTGTGATTTGTCTCCAGTAGCGTACTTGTCACTTTGTTGAGATTTGTCCCCAGTAGCGTACTTGTCACTTTGTTGTGATTTGTCCCCAGTAGCGTACTTGTCACTTTGTTGTGATTTTCTCAGTAGCGTACTTGTCACTTTTTGTAATTTTTTCTCCAGTAGCGTACTTGTCACTTTGTTGTGATTTGTCTCCAGTAGCGTACTTGTCACTTTGTTGTGATTTGTCTCCAGTAGCGTACTTGTCACTTTTTAGTGATTTGTCTCCAGTAGCGTACTTGTCACTTTGTTGTGATTTGTCTCCAGTAGCGTACTTGTCACTTTGTTGAGATTTGTCCCCAGTAGCGTACTTGTCACTTTGTTGTGATTTGTCCCCAGTAGCATACTTGAGACTTCCTTGTGATTTGTCTCCAGTAGTGTACTTGTCACTTTGTTGTGATTTGTCTCCAGTAGCGTACTTGTCACTTTTTTGTTATTTGTCTCAGTAGCGTACTTGTCACTTTGTTGAGATTTGTCCCCAATGCGTACTTGTCACTTTTTTGTGATTTGTCTCCAGTAGCGTACTTGTCACTTTGTTGTGATTTGTCTCGAGTAGCGTACTTGTCACTTTGTTATAATGTATCTCCAATAGCGTACTTGTCATTTTGTTGTCATTTGTCTCCATCAGCGTACTTGCCACTTTGTTGTGATTTATTCCAATAGCCTACTCGTCACTTTGTTGTAATGTATCTCCAATAGCGTACTTGTCACTTTGTTGTGATTTGTCCCCAGTAGCATACTTGGGACTTCCTTGTGATTTGTCTCCAGTAGTGTACTTGTCACTTTGTTATGATTTGTCTCCAGTAGCGTACTTGGCACTTTGTTGTGATTTGTCTCAAGCAGCGCACTTGGCACTTTGTTGTGATTTGTCTCCAGCAGCGTACTTGTCACTTTGTTATTATTTGTTTCCAGTAGCGTACTTGTCACTTTGTTGTGATGTATCTCCAATAGTGTACTTATCGTATTTGTGATTTGTCTCCAGTAGGGAACTTATCACTTTTTTGTGTGATTTACCTCCAGTGGTGTACTTGTCACTTTTTGTGATTTGTCTCCAGTAGCTAACTTGTCTCTTTTTTGTTTTTTCTCCAGTAGCGTACTTGTCACTTTGTTGTGATTTGTCTACAGTAGCGTACTTGTCACTTTGTTGTGATGTATCTCCAGTAGCGTACTTGTCCTCTTTGTGCTTTGTCTACAGTAGCGTACTTGTCACTTTGTTGTGATGTATCTCCAGTAGCGTACTTGTCACTCTTTGTGCTTTGTCTACAGTAGCGTACTTGTCACTTTGTTGTGATGTATCTCCAGTAGCGTACTTGGCACTTTGTTGTGATTTGTCTCGAGTAGCATACTTGTCACTTTGTTGTGATATACCTCTAGTTGCGTACTTGTCACTTTGTTGTGATGTATCTCTATTAGCCTACTTGTGACTTTGTTGTGATTTATCTGTAGTAGCGTACTTGTCACTTTTTAGTGATTTGTCTCCAGTAGCGTACTTGTCCCTTTGTTGAGATGTCTCAAGAAGCGTTTTTGTTACTTTGTTGTGATTAAGATGTTTCATTTTATTGGTTTTTCGGTTTCCTGTTTATGTAGCGTCCATACTAATGTGACTGTTGTTTGAAGAGGTATGAGAACCCACTTTAGTTTTGTCTGCAGATGACCATAACATTTTTACGGAGTGAAAACAGTAATTGTGCCAAAATTGTGTGGGAACAAATTTTTCTGTCTGGTAAGAGAATTCTTTACTGCTCTGGCATACACACAGTTGACTTGAGTTTGATCTCAATCCAAGCCTCCTGTGT
>JAXRKP010000857.1:37500-47500 GCA_037039925.1 Doris montereyensis
TTAATTATGATGACGCCCTGCTAAAATGCTTTAACAGGAAAGTTAGTATGCAAGTATACATGCAAGTACAACTTGATCAAAGATATAACAGTATATCCAAGACTGGCCTTTGCTTCAAAGCTGGCTTTGGCAACGCGTCGGTTTCCAAGTTCTGTAAATTCTATCGATTAACAAGCTTAGCTTGTTGGCTTTAGCGTGTGTCCATCTTTCTTTCTCGCCACCCACACCGCCTTTGTTCATTTATTTGTCTGTTTACCACAGGCAAAGGGAGATTTCCAATTCAAGCCTGATTTGAACCCATGATCTTTGGCTTGGTAGGTGAGTGCCGTACCTACCCAGCTATCCGCTCTCCTTCATGTATTTTATAGACAGACAATGCTCGTAAACGATTATAATAAGTCTTGGCATTGTGTTTCCTTTCTAATTCTTCTAGGTGCAGGAAACACTTGCTGCCCTTTCATTCCAAGTCTTACAGTATTTCAAGATGCGAAACATCACCCCTGGTAACCCCCTCATGACCAAAATGGACCCGTCCAAGAGCTGGGTGGACAGTCAGACGGTGCTGGATGGCGAGGAAAACGGTAAGAATTTAAAAAAAGGCAAAGACAAATAACAAATGAACACTTTTTTCTCTTTGTCGTTGTTGTCTTTGGTGGGTTTTTTAATTTGATTGTCTTTTGGTTTTGTTGGGTTTTTTTGTTGAATTATGGAAAAAACGATCAGAAACATTGCATCCTGAAACGGCTATTTGAGGTTACAAGAGAACAAACACCCCCCCCGCCCCCCCCCAACAATAAACAAATTATCCACAAGAAACAACACATTCAAGACAAACCAAACCAGAGTGGCTTAACAAAACAAACAAGCAAGCAAAATTAAAAATAATAAAAATAAATTATAATTAAACAACCCCCTAAAATCCTAATCAGATAAAAGCAAAATTGATTTGAAATCACACACACACACACACACACACACACACCTCCCCTCCCCTTTCCCTTTTCCAAAGACGTGCAAAGAACAGCAGTGTTTTCCATTCCTACATCAACAACCTTCATTAAGATGATAATATAATAATAATATCGGTTTGTTTTTGACTTGCTGACTTGGGGCATTACGCTATGATCGAGGTCATCAGACTTCGCAGCCTCGGCTGTTACCAGGGTGAACTGAAAGCAAATCATCCTCTCTTCTATCCATTGCAAATTCTTTAAGTATTTTTTTAAATGGTTGTGTATGAAATTAATTTAATTGTACTGAGTTTTGTTTAGAAGTTGTTTAACCATGAGTCTCATGAGTACACGAGCTCCGCCGACGGTCGGACAATTTTCTCGGGTTTTTACGAGTGAAATCCCCCCCCCACCACCCCTGGTAAGTAGATGGATCGACACTTAGTCCCATCGGAGACGGACGATAAGGACAAGACGATGAACGTTAGTTGAAGACCCCGTATGCCAATCATAACACCATGTGAACGTTAGTTGAAGACCCCGTATGCCAATCATAACACCATGTGAACGTTAGTTGAAGACCCCGTATGCCAATCATAACACCATGTGAACGTTAGTTGAAGACCCCGTATGCCAATCATAACACCATGTGAACGTTAGTTGAAGATCCCGTATGCCAATCATAACACCATGTGAACGTTAGTTGAAGACCCCGTATGCCAATCATAACACCATGTGAACGTTAGTTGAAGACCCCGTATGCCAATCATAACACCATGTGAACGTTAGTTGAAGAATCCCGTATGCCAATCATAACACCATGTGAACGTTAGTTGAAGACCCCGTATGCCAATCATAACACCATGTGAACGTTAGTTGAAGACCCCGTATGCCAATCATAACACCATGTGAACGTTAGTTGAAGACCCCGTATGCCAATCATAACACCATGTGAACGTTAGTTGAAGACCCCGTATGCCAATCATAACACCATGTGAACGTTAGTTGAAGAGTTGAAGACCCCGTATGCCAATCATAACACCCGTATGCCAATCATAACACCATGTGAACGTTAGTTGAAGACCCCGTATGCCAATCATAACACCATGTGAACGTTAGTTGAAGACCCCGTATGCCAATCATAACACCATGTGAACGTTAGTTGAAGACCCCGTATGCCAATCATAACACCATGTGAACGTTAGTTGAAGATCCCGTATGCCAATCATAACACCATGTGAACGTTAGTTGAAGACCCCGTATGCCAATCATAACACCATGTGAACGTTAGTTGAAGATCCCGTATGCCAATCATAACACCATGTGAACGTTAGTTGAAGACCCCGTATGCCAATCATAACACCATGTGAACGTTAGTTGAAGACCCCGTATGCCAATCATAACACCATGTGAACGTTAGTTGAAGATCCCGTATGCCAATCATAACACCATGTGAACGTTAGTTGAAGACCCCGTATGCCAATCATAACACCATGTGAACGTTAGTTGAAGACCCCGTATGCCAATCATAACACCATGTGAACGTTAGTTGAAGATCCCGTATGCCAATCATAACCCATGTGAACGTTATGCGTATGCCAATCATAACACCATGTGAACGTTAGTTGAAGATCCCGTATGCCAATATAAGGCCCATGTGAAAATTAGTTGAAAATCCTACAATCAAAAAAAATCAAAAAACCAAGATGAACGTTAGTTGAAGATGTGGCTGTAAACAAACAAATCAAAAATTAAAAATCAAAAAAACAAAAAAAACCAATTTAAAATCAAACCAATGGGTGTGATTAAATCAAATCAAATCAAATCAATTTAAAATCAAATCAATTTAAAATCAAATCAATTTAAAATCAAATCAATTTAAAATCAAATCAAATCAAATCAAATCCAAATCAAATCAAATCATTTGTCTCAACTGACGTTATTCCTCAGCCGACGTCCTCCAGAGCCTCCAGGCCTCACTTGACCCGTCTGAACTGCTCTCATCACTCAACTCCTCATCCTTACCTCCGGCCATGGGAAGAAAGGAAAGTATAAAACGGAAGAACGCCAGAGCCGTAGACAGCACATTGAACGGTTTGTCAAATTATTTTAATACACTTTACGCTTATCCATGGATTCACACACACACACACACACACACACACACACACACACACACACACACACACACACACAGTCAGTCTCATTGGTGATCTCAAGGTTTTGATGTTTAATGTTTGACTTCTCACATTGTCATGGTTGAAGTTAATAGCATCAAAAATGTTAAAGTTAAAGATATATTTATAGTCCGTATCCCCGCACAAGTGCAGGCTCACCAACTGCACATCCCCAGCAGGCCATTTAATTCAAAATCCTCTTCAACTACTTGGGTAGCATACACAGTACAAAAGCCTCTTCAACTACTTGGGTAGCATACACAGTACAAAATCTTGTTTAACTACTTGGGTAACATACACAGTACAAAATCTTGTTCAACTACTTGGGTAGCATACACAGTACAAACTTCTGTTCAACTACTTGGGTAGCATACACAATACAAACTCCTATTCAACTACTTGGGTAACATACACAGTAAAAAGCCTCTTCAACTCTTAGGTAACATACACAATACAAAATCTTGTGCCAGCTATGGATTTTTAACCAGTGTGGTTGTGATTGCCAGCTCACAACACTAAGGTTCCGCTACAACATTAGATTTTTAATAATCGATCCCCTTCTAACTATTGGATTCAAATTCAATTTTTAAAAATACTGTATCTATCCATAGACGAAATTTGCCCCACTTTTCATCAGCCCAAGATCATTAAGAATAAAGAGCAAGATATACAGATATAGGTCTATAGGATTTTTTTTAACCAGGCAATTATGATTGCCAGTAGCTATACAAAATAAGTTTAAGATTAAGATTAAAAATAAATTAATTTAAAAGTAAATGACGGCAATTAAACGGGTTCAAACGATATTGAAAATTCAAATCATCAATTTGCAGTATGCATGCCTGTTTTGTCGTTTGTGTTTTCCATACACACAAGGTTGAGTGTGGTAGTGGTACCTTTACTCGCTTGTCGTGTTGTAGTCAGTCCAAGATCATTAAGTTTGTAATAAAGAGCAACGGTGTATATATACAGAAAATATAGCTTTCTATAGGTTTTTTTAACGAAAAAAACACATAGTGATAAAAAAATTAATTGTATAGGTATACAAAATAAGTTTAAGATTAAGATTAAGAAATGAAATTAATTTAAAAGTAAATGACGAGCAATTAAACAGGCATACAAGACGATCTTACGAGACAAGTGTAACGAAACAGGTCATCACATTATGTATACAGTATGCATGCCTGTTTTGTCGTTTGTGTTGTGTACACACAAGGTTGAGTGTGGTAGTGGACAGGTGTACAGTGCAGTCGAGAGTGTTACGAGAGTTTGTACAACGAACACGACGGTGTATATGATTTTACTTTTATGAAAATCACTTCAGGTGTTCCTCACGAGTTGTCGGATACACGAGACATGTGTACATGAGACAGGTGTACACGAGACAGGTATACATGAGACAGGTGTATACGAGACAAGTGTACATGAAACATGTGTACATGAGACAAGTGTACACGAGACATGTGTACATGAGACAAGTGTACACGAAACATGTGTACATGAGACAAGTGTACACGAGACATGTGTACACGAGACAGGTGTATACGAGACAGGTATACATGAGACCGGTGTATACGAGACAAGTATACACGAAACATGTGTACATGAGGTGTACACGAGACAGGTGTATACGAGACAAGTGTACACGACACATGTGTACATGAGACAGGTGTACATGAGACAGCTGTACACGAGACAGGTGTATACGAGACAAGTGTACATGAAACATGTGTACATAAGACAGGTGTACATGAGACAAGTGTACACGAGAGGTATACATCAGGTGTACACGAGAGGTGTACACGAGGTGTACACGAGACAGGTGTACACGAGACAGGTGTACACGAGACAGGTGTACACGAGACAGGTGTACACGAGACAGGTGTACACGAGACAGGTGTACATGAGACAGGTGTACACGAGACAGGTGTACACGATGACAGGTGTACATGAGACAGGTATACATGAGTACATGAAACATGTACATGAGACAGGTGTGCACGAGAGAGGTGTATATGAGACATGTATACATGGGACAAGTGTACACGAGACAGATGTACATGAGACATGTTACATGAGACAGGTGTACATGAGACAGGTGTACATGAGACAGGTGTACACGAGACAGGTGTACATGAGACAGGTGTACATGAGACAGGTGTACACGAGGCAGGTGTACATGAGACAGGTGTACATGAGACAGGTATACACGAGACAGGTGTACATGAGACAGGTATACATGAGACAGGTGTATATGACATAGGTGTGCATGAAACAGGTGTACACGAGACAGGTGTACATGAGACAGGTGTACATGAGCAGGTGTACACGAAACAGGTGTACACGAGACAGGTGTACATGAGACAAGTATACATGAGACATGTGTATACGAAACGGATGTGGACGAAATAGGTGCACATAAGAACGGTGTACACGAGACAGGTCTACATAAGAGAGGTGTACATGAGACAAGTGTACATGAGACCGGTATACACGAGACAGATGTACATAAGACAGGTGTACACGAGACAGGTGTACATAAGACAGGCGTACATGAGACAGGTGTACATGACATAGAATAAAAGGAACGAAGCAGGATCTATCGCTGTGTATCACATCTATCATCTATGTATCTGTGTACATAACATATTTCTGTATGTACGTGTATGTATGTATGTATGTATGTATGTATGTATGTATGTATGTATGTATGTATGTATGTATGTATGTATGTATGTATGTAAGCATGTGTTTCATGTATCTACAAGTTTTCATCGCCTTGTTACTACATCCACAGGTCTCCGGTGCCCAACCTGTGGTTCCTTCATAGACCCAGGCACTAGTCTCTACACCGACCTCATGAAAGGCTCATAGCAAAACGCCAACTCTTCATTCTCGTCGTCGTTTGTATTGTTGTCGTTATCGTTGTCATCTTCGTCGTCGTCTTAATCGTCATCGTGGTGGTCGTGTTCAGTAATGTTGTCCTTAACGGAATTGCAACTACTCCAGTGCGCATAACCGATGAACTCACAGTAATTTTACCCATGTGTGTCTAATGTGTTGTTCGCTGAGAATGATTAACATTTCAACTCAATCGGAACCCTCCCACCTCGCCACACACATAAACACACAAACACACACCTACTTACACACACATGCACAAATATTCCTACATACACACATATGTACATACTCCTGCATACACGCATACATATGCGCGCACACACACACACTCCTACATATATATATATATATATATATATATATATATATATATATATATATATATACACACACACACACTAACACATGTACACTCCTACATACACACATATGTACACACACACACACACACACACACACACGGAGAAAGCGCCTTCCGTATCCAGGGAATTGAAGCTTGATTGTGCATATTTAATACGCTACAGGACGCCCCCGCCCCCCCCTCCCGCGAAATCTTTACTTGGAGACAAGTGTAGATTCATATGGAAAAAAACCAGCAGAGTCCATTAAAAAAAAGATTTCCTGAGTAATTCCCCCTGAAATAAAACCCTTGCATTGAAGTTTGAGATTTTATTTGATTTACCCACATCCACACCCACATCCACATCCACATCGACACCCAAATCCACATCTACATCCACATCCACACCCACATCCACATCCACATCGACACCCACATCCACATCCACACCCACATCCACACCCACACCCACATCCACATCCACACCCAAATCCACATCTACATCCACATCCACACCCACACCCACATCCACATCCACATCCACATCCACATCCACATCCACATCCACATCCACATCCACATCCACATCCACATCCACATCCACAACTAAGGTGACCTCGGGGTTGTTGGTGGGATGATGTCTATTTTGCCCGGACTTCTCTGTAAACACCCATGGGGTCTATAACGTGCACAGAGTGTTGTGATCTGCACACGGGACCTCCTTTTTATCATCCGTCTCCGATGGGACTAGGTGTCGATCCACCTACCTGGACCAGGAGGGTAGATTTTGCTCGATAAAAAACGAAAAAAAAATGGTTTCAACTGTCGGCGGGGCTCGAACCCGCAAACCTTTTGGTTGAAAGCCCGGCACCTTGCCTTTGGGCTTTGGAGTCCCCCTTGCATTGAAGTCACAGAAATAATCGGTACGGACATAAAGAAACGAGCATCATGGTCATGAAAGGCAACACAAATTGTCGTTGTTTTGTTTTTTTGGTTTTTTTTACATAGGATTGCTAATCAAATTTGTTTTCAGGTTTGTTGGGTTTTTTTTATCCCTGCTTCTTTGTTTTGTCAAAGGTGACTTTCTCTGACTCTGTTGATGATGATTGATAGTCTGTATCATCTTTTCAAGTGGTAAGGGGAATCCCCAAGGACAGAGAGTTGATTTGGTTTTGATTTACTCACATCCACAACTAAGGTGATCCCGGGGTTTTTAGTAGGAGTTTTTTTTTTTAATTGTGCCCTGTAAACAGCCAAAGGATCTTTTACGTGCACAGAGTGTTGTGATCTGCACATGGGACCTCCCTTTTATGACCATGTGTCAATCCAAAGGTTTGGTTCAGGGGGATAAATTTTACTCGAAAAAAATCCAGACCTGTCTCTCTTGTACGCCGGCGGTTGGCGGGCTCTGCTGGTAGGTCCTATTTCTTTAAAAAAAAAAAAAAAAAATTGTATTACTATTTCACTACTTTTGGGTTGAGATGTCAGCACTTTGCCTCTGGACTACTGAGTGAGTCCCCCGGTAAAGGGGAACCCCAAGGACAGAACGACCACGAACTACGCGGATTGAAGATTTGGAACGAGAGATATGGAGATGGGGAGAATGGGAGGTGGCTGGTCAGACAGAAGTGAAGCGAACAGCTCAAGATCAAATAGAGGGGAAGATTATGGACCGTGGTCAAAGGGGATTCGGTAGTCCATGTGCAAGGTCTCGGCCTCTTAACCAAAAAGGCAGTGGGTTTCAACTGTTGGAAACATTTTCTCGAGGTTTTTTTTTCGAGCAAACTCTCGAGACAGATGTAAATGGCTGTTTACATGGAAATCCGGGCAAATTTGAAATCCTACCAAAACCCTCGACATCACCCTAGTTCTGGATGTGGGTAAATCAAATCAAATCAAATCAAATCAAATCAAATCAAAAGTCCGTGGCCATTGATTCTTCAATAGATGTGCATGAAGCATACAATGCTTCCAGCATGACATCTGCATTGACCTCGGTCAGTGTCTTACATTAACCATACAACGTCGTGCGGGGCTGTTTGCGTTTGAACAAGCCGGGTCTCACAGACAATAACATTTGTAACATATTGGAATTTGTTGTTTTGTTTTCTTTGAAGCAACCATATATAAAACCGTGGCGGTGATCTCAATAGATCGAGTCAGTCAACGAATCTCACAACTACCGGTACTGTAAGTTGTAAATGTATGAAATGTTAGCCTTTAAAAAAGAAAAGAAAGAAAAGGGATATAACTCTGTTTTCTTTGAATCCTGCCTAAGCGTGTCCTAACATCCGGTGAGGCATGACATGATTGATTTCGCCACTGAGGAAGCCATACACAGGCTTGCCATGCCATTCATATAATAACCTAATAAAGTAGTAGTAAAGCCAAGGTTAATACGTGTATGAAGCAATAAACAAGTGGGAGGGGGAGGGAGGGACGGAAAGCATATCTCAATAAAGGGGTTCGAACCTATAACCTCAACATTATTCCTTCAAAACACCAAAAGGAACAACCGTGATGGGAGGTAGGTTAAAAACGATAAAGGACAATACAAACTGACAGCTCCATCACGGAAGGGTTATACCCAAAACGTCATGTGTCTTTTTTTTTTTGTCTTCTATCCTAGAGTTGTCACGAATTTACACAATGACATATATTGCTGTTTCTCCCATTAAATTCCTTTGTAGATGCCTCGTCCATGTATTCATCGAGTTCCTATCAAATGACATAACTGTACGATTACTTGCTGTGTTTGGAAATCATTTCCTCGTCCCGTGTCTCGCCCCTGTTGTAAGAATTTACAATAATAATTTTTTTAAAGAACAACAACAACAAACGAACAACTCAATACGAACGAAAAGAAGAAAAAAACCAATAACAATATCAACAGTAACAAACACCGCAACCAACCAACCAACCAACCAACCAACCAAGCAAGCAAGCAAATAGATAAACACAGCGTAAAAACATGGACGTTTTTCATCTTGTTGTAGATACATTCAAAAATGTTTTTTGTCACAATGAAATTAAAAATCGATTAAGAATAACTTTGCTGGTTCTTATTTTGGTTCTTTTTGTATTTATCGTTGTTAAGTATCTGTGCAAATGAACTTTATGCTTTTTATCTATCTATCTATCTATCTATCTATCTATCTATCTATCTATCTATCTATCTATCTATCTATCTAGCTATCTAGATATCTATCTATCTCTATCTCTATCTCTATTTATCTATCCATTTATCTTTCCATTTATCTATCTATCTATCTATCTATCTATCTATCTATCTATCTAGTTATCTATCTATCTATCTATCTATATATCTATCTATCTATCTATATATCTATCTATTTGTCCATCTATATATTTAACTATCTATCTAGCTATCTATCTAGCTAGCTATCTTTTTGTCCATCTGTCTATCTATCTATCTGACTATCTATCTATCTATCTATCTATATATCTCTACTTTATCTATCTATCTATCTATCTATCTCTATTTATCTATCTATCTATCTATCTATCTATCTATCTATCTATCTATCTATATATCTATCTATCTATCTATCTATCATTTATCTATCAATCTGTCTATCTATCTATCTATCTATCTATCTATCTATCTA
>JAXRKP010000857.1:50000-90000 GCA_037039925.1 Doris montereyensis
TAATAATAATAATAATAATAATAATAATAATAATAATAATAATAATAATAATAAAGAACACGATGGCTTTCGGTTTTTTTGTTGACATACTTGAAATGATTGGGTTTGGTTTTTATTTTTGTGTGATTTTATTACATCACTTTTCAAAGATTGTAACAAATATGATTTTCTTTTGGTCCATACAATGTGTCCTGTTTCCTATATCATTATGACGCATGTCTGCATCTGCATTATGAATTTCAGCTTTGCCTTTCTATCAACAACAACAAACACAAAACAAATCATTATCAGTGTTGTTTGACTTTCTTTTTTGTTTTGCTTCTCTTTCTTCCGTCATTTTGTCCTGCTGTTGTTGTTATTGTTGTTGTTGTTGTTGTTGTTGTTGTTGCTGCTGTTAATAATGGCGACAGTGACGATGACGACTCTGTTGTTGATAATATTCATCATTACAAAATGACGCCAAAAAAAAAAAAAAAAAAAAAAAAGAAAAGAAAAGAAAAAAGCCTTCACGTCTGCTTGGACCAGCCTATATTGCCGTCATAAGGCATGTCGACCTTCAGCCCAGCTTGGCAGAGTGGATTCTGGGAAGGATTTGAAGATGGTGTTCTTCTCCTCCGCCAAAGAGTTCCTCCAGATCCGCCCTGACGTCGAGCAGGGTGGCTGGACTGTTGAACACGTCAACTGCTGTCATGGCCAAAGCTTTGGCCATCGCTATTGTGTACGTTTGAGCCGCCTGGGTGCCTTGATCAGCGTGGGGTAAGGGGGTGGGGGTGTGAAATAAGATAAAGGTGTCGGCTGTTTGATTTCAAAATTTAGATTAATCACACTGATGTTTCATTTTCATAGAGCTTCCATATAGCATGAAGTGAAACAGATGAAAAAAAAAAAGACGCTTCTCAGTCGTAGGTTTCATTCCCCTGTAGCTAATGCTGGTAGCCAGTTCTTACACCCTGGTAAATGGTAACCACTTAGAGTGTTAAAAGTCGTAAAGGAGATTAAAAGGTTTGTTTTCAGAAATTGAATATCTTTAATTGGCTATTTCACTATCAAAGGGTTCATGAGAATCATCGTCGGTCGATAGCCTTTGTGATAGACGGTTGAAATGAGACTGTGAAGCCGTGAGTCGTTCAGAATTGTTTTTCTTTTTTTTTGGAAAGGCAACTTATAATATTCCTCTTGTTGCATATTTATGCAAATGAGTATCAGTACCAAATGTAGCAGGGGTTAAATCCGGCAACAAATCAGCGTCCTGTCTAGGAGTGTTTTGTATCGCCTGTTCAGCTTAGCGCTATCGAAACCGCAAAAAAAGGCTCCGGCTCCAAGCGGGTCTCTCTGAGCTTTGATTATTATTAAAGTCAACATAGCACTGATCTGACAATCGTTCAACAAAGGTCATATATAAAAGGGAGAAAAAAAACCCACAAATTCGAGTCCAAAAATTGTACGCATCACATCGATACAAAGAGACAGGTGGATTGTGTGCTCTCCAGGGAGTTGAGACGAAATAGCCTGTCAAGGGATATATGGTGTTAAACTAGTGATCTTGCACTGTCAGTTGATGCGGGCTATATAGATCCATTTGCATCTTCTTTAACCAAGCTTACCAACACTTTTGCTCATAAACACCGAGGATGTCGGAAAGAAGTTCTGTATGACATATCACGTATCCCATCGTGAAATCGTTGTCAATGTCACACAGCTTCAATCGCAGCCTCATGTTACTCATACTCTTTTCTATCTGCACTAATGATTGTAAAACTGCGTTTGAAAACATCCCAATAATAAAATATGCAGATTGTACATCTATCCAAGCTCTTGCCAGGTCAGAAGTAGATCTAATCAATTATGCTCAAGAAATCAAAAGGTTTGTAAAATGGTTTGATGACAATTATTTACAACTTAATGTTAACAAAACAAAAGAAATGATTTTTGATTTTAGAAAGACAAATAACACCCATAATGATATTGTTATAAAAGATGAAACAGTTGAGAAAGTTAATGAATATAATTATCTTGGCATAATTTTTGACGAGAAGCTAGAAACAATCAAATAAAGTTTTAAAGAATGTGAACAAAACCCCGCACTGAGAGATATTTTAGATCTTTTCTTCCAAGTGCCATACGAAAGTTTGACCATACCTTACTTTGAAAGCACAGTGGTGTTTTCCTCACAATGTTTAAGAAATGCACATTGATGGATGGTGAATGAAGGATTTATAAGTTAATGAATGTATATATTGATGTAATCTTCTATTTTTCAAACGGAAATCGCGATAAAACGAGTATAATTTCTTTTTTAAAGGATCAATAAAGATGATTGAATTGATTGAATTGATTGAATTGAATGACACAAGGACGAAATACGCTCTGAGTTGAAATTTGAATGCAAACTCAGAAATAATCAGGGATTCCCATATAGCTGGGGATGACTTGGTAGTCTATAGGCAAGGTGTTGGCCTCTCAACCCAAAAGGTCGTGGATACAACAGTTGAAAAAATGTCTTCATTATTTCGAGTGAAACCAATCCCCCCCCTGGTCCAGGTAGGTGGATCGACACCGTCCCATCGGAGACGGACAATAAATAGGAGGTCACGTGTGCAGATCACAACACTCTGTGCACGTTAAAGATCCATTGACTGTTAACAGGGCAGTCCGGGGCAAAATTTGAAATCCTACCAACAAAAAACCCCGAGATCACCATAGTCGTGGATGTGGGTAAATCAATTTCAAATCAAAACCTGTATAGCTTGAACCGATAATTTGACTTACGAACAGCGGCTTTGAACTCTGGCGTCCCAACGTCCGCATCGAGGCCGATGTAAAACATAGGGCGAATGGTGGGTACCATGTGACTGACGTTACCCACGTCGATTGGCTCCATCATCGGTTGAGGCTTGAGGGGCGTGGCCAGGGTACCGCAATGGTATGCGTTTAGCTGAAGTAAGTAGCAGAGCTGTTTGTTGTTGACAAAACTGTAGAATGTTTTCTGGGATATTGACGTGTCCAGCTAAAAAGAGAATGAATAACGACGGGGTAAATCAAAGATGGCAGCTTTCGCAACGTACAGTCAGAAAGACAGATAGTAATAATAGTAATAAACGTTCTAACAAAATAATATTAACAATAGATGGCTAACAGGGGTACGTTTCTTTCATTGCTATTTACCCCATCCACCATATGCGGTGACATATAGTTAACTAAGAGGAAACAGAGGACCTTCTAGCAGTCCCACTAACCGCCACCATTCGGGGACAAAGACGAGACATATTTTACAGAAAATAAACAACATCTAATCATGGGTACTTGCAGGCCCAGTAACGAACTGAACAAATTCCACCGTGAACAGTTCAGAGCTTTCAAATACCCAACAAAAAAAACACAAACAAATCTCTTTACAGCAAAACAGACGAGGAACCAATTCCCCTCACAATACTAGAAGACAGGCGGGACTGTTCGTACACATTCTAAGACAAGATCCCAACACACCAGCCTATAAAATAATGATCAAATATCTTCATCAAGAAGACACAAAACCTAAAGAGAGACCAAAAACATATATATTGTGTCCACACTTAGACAAGACCTTAAAGATGTTCCCACACAGCCTGGTGTAACAAACTAAACACTATTTCAGACCTCGAGCATTTACGCCAGATTGCTAAAGGTAGAACAGAATGGAAATAACTAGTCTCGACGTTTTACAGAACATCCCAGGCAGAAGAGTCAGTTGGCACTTCAGTCTATGTCCGATAGGTCATTTGGCAAGCAGGCCAAGGGGGAGAGGGAGGGAGGGGAGGGGCGTAGGCGTAGTTGACAAAGTTCGTTATACAATTTTCCGTCATCGCCAGGCGATGGGTTCCGATACGCTAGTTATCGAAATTCTACGTTTGATGCCAAGGTGCCTACATTGACTTCACAATAAACCCCAAAGTGCCTACATGGTGCCTACTTTGACTTCACAATGTGCCTACATTGACTTCACAATAAACCCCATGGTGCCTACTTTGACTTCACAATGGTGCCTAAACCCCATGGTGCCTACATTGACTTCACAATAAACCCCAAAGTGCCCATTGACTTCACCCCAATAAACCCCAAAGTGCCTACATGCCTACATTGACTTCACAATAAACCCACAATAAACCCCAAAGTGTGCCTAAACCCCATGGTGCCTTGACTTCACAATAAACCCCAAAGTGCCTACATTGACTTACAATAAACCCCAAAGTGACTTGACTTCACAATAAACCCCAAAGTGCCTACATTGACTTCACAATAAACCCCAAGGTGCCTACATTGACTTCACAATAAACCTCATGGTGCCTACATTGACTTCACAATAAACCCCACGAAGCCAAAGAAAAAGTCCACGGCTAGGAACAGCAACTGTCCCATACTTGCACCACAACAACCGTAACATCCTCCATCAGAGACCGTATCGCCTAATCTCCAGCCATGCTAAGCTAAGCATTTTCAAATTCAAGAGGTTGGCATGAAAAGAGCTTCAAGTCTATGATGATGATTGATGGTTAGACATCGCCCATCAACTGCAGAATGTAACCCTCCGCATATGTCCTCCAGTGGGTTCTGTCTGTTCCCTTTTTTCCTCTGCCACGTTGTGCCCATGTATATATGTTCTTTTATGTCATCATGTCATCTTGTTGATGGTCTTTCTTGGTTTCTGTGACCATTTCTTGGCTGTCATTCTTTACACCTTTTTCGCCTATCTGCTGTCTTCAAATATTGTTATATGGTCAGTCCATTTCCACTTTTGTCTCAGAAGCGTTTCAGGATATCAGTGTGAGTCTATACTAATTTGAAAATGGGCTGTTCATGAAAAGAACTAACTCCCTCTTATTCGTATCCTCTAGACCAATCCCTATGTTACTTTTATCAACTAATCTAGCGAGACGTTTAGGAACTACAAAAACTCCACATTTTTAGCCTTCGTTGTTCTCAAGACGAGCTAAAGGTGACTTAAATCCTTTATAATGGTAGCCCCTTTAATTAGTTACATGACATTCCATTCACCTCGACAGACCAGAGGCAAGGTGTCGGCCGCTCAATCAAAGGCAGTGGGTACGAGCCCGTCCACCCCCCGTCCAAGTCACATCAGAGACGGACGTTAAAAGGAGGTCCCATGTGCAAGATCACAACACGCTGTGCACGTTGAAGATCCCTTGGCTGTTTACATGGCAGCCTTGAGCAATATTAAAATCTACCAAAAATCCCCGAGATCACCTTAGTGTTGTGGATGTGGATAAATCAAATCAAATAGCATAAAAACCCTTCAGCTGAGACCAGGCTTGCCTGAACTTACCTCACAACCAAGGGCGTGAGCAGCGGCCGTAACGCAGGGCAACACGCGCTGCTCCATGAGATGCAAGCCCCGTTGGTTGGGGTCTTCAGGCAGATGCGGGTGTGGCCATCTGACTTCGGGCGGTCATCTGCAAACTTTGGCGCCACTGCACTTCCGCCAACGGTGACTGATGGGCAAAGGGTAAACCCAATGAAACTAATAATTTAAGGACGAACTATGACAATAAGTGACAACTCCACTAATAAAGACAGAACGAACATTTGAATATTTCGGGCAACAGGCAACAAACGACAAATATCTAGAATACAGATATAGATCTAAGCATTACTGAAGGCATCGCACAATGTGATGTCAAAAAAGAAAAACAGAAAGGAGGAAGAAAGAAAGAAAAAGACAGTGATGATAAAAAAAATAAGTAGAAGGAAATGTGAATAATATAATATAGAAGCGAGGATGGAAGGTTCAGATCTAGAATGAAATATAAATATGAAAATAAGTAAGTAATAAAAGGTGTGTGTGTGTGTGTGTGTGAGAGAGAGAGAGAGAGAGAGAGAGAGAGAGAGAGAGAGAGAGAGAGAGAGAGAGAGAGAGAGAAGAGAGAGAGAGAGAGAGAGAGAGAAGAGAGAGAGAGACAGAGAGAGAGAGAGAGAGAGAGAGAGAGAGAGAGAGAGAGAGAGAGAGAGAGAGAGAGAGAGAGAGAGAGAGAGAGAGAGAGAGAGAGAGAGAGAGAGAGAGAGAGAGAGAGAGAGAGAGAGAGAGAGAGAGAGAGAGAGAGAGAGAGAGAGAGAGAGAGAGAGAGAAAGAGAGAGAGAGAGAGAGAGAGAGAGAGAGAGAGAGAGAGAGAGAGAGAGAGAGAGAGAGAGAGAGAGAGAGAGAGAGAGAGAGAGAGAGAGAGAGAGAGAGAGAGAGAGAGAGAGAGAGAGAGAGAGAGAGAGAGAGAGAGAGAGAGAGAGAGAGAGAGAGAGAGAGAGAGAGAGAGAGAGAGAGAGAGAGAGAGAGAGAGAGAGAGAGAGAGAGAGAGAGAGAGAGAGAGAGAGAGAGAGAAGAGAGAAAGGGTATATTGTTGTCGAATACGCATACTGATTGGACTGGCAGTTGAATACACGTATACACTCATTGAGTAGTATATATATATGCACGAAAATAGGACTATATATATATATATATATATATATATATATATATATATATATATATATATATATATATATATATATATATATATATATATATATATACATACATATTAATGATAATTTCCTGAATCGTTATTTGATTGATATACGAATTAAAACTAAAGGAGATGTTAAGTCACCACGAACAATAACATCAGCATCATCTCCATCTCCAAGCACCAACAACAAACCACTCTACCAAGAACAACCAAAATAACGGCAATGCCTGTAGTAGAATCAACAACCAAAAACAACAACAATAGTAACTTTTGCACCCATCCATGAGCGAAGTGACTCTGACTAGCATCAGGTTCTGGTGTACTACCATAGCGCCATCTGTGCCTTCAGGTCTGATGGTCTCTGCCGGTCTTTCTCTCCCTTCTTTGAATACAGCATTGAACCTTTTTAGAACGAAATATTGGTTGACAGTCAAAGTCCGTCCTACGCAATCTTGACTCAGTAACAATGGAGTTCCTTCACCATTACGGCCCCATAGAGCCGGAGACTATCCCGGGTTCATTAACGTGAAGCGGAACAGGTGACAATAGTCACCTCCTGGACAGGACGCTAGTCTGGCGCTTTGTGCTTGTACCCATTTGCGTGCAGCCATGTCTTTTGAGAATGCAACGTCGGACCTAGCATTGCTAGGATTTGAGCTCGGCACCTCATGATGCCCAGTCCGGCAGCCTAACCGCTCGGCCACGACGCATACAATTCCAGTAATGACAGGAGGATTTTGAGCTACTGGCAAACATTAGAGTAGGACATCTCTTGATACTACGGAGAAGAGGAATGTCGTGATGTTTAATGAGTGTTAACACGCCATGGATATGACACTGCTGCTAACACCAGTATGGCATAGCAGGAACAGGACCTCTCTGAATGCTACTACATGCTACATGTAATAGACACAGGACGCCCCAAAAATAACATGGTGGAGAATGGAGGAGAAAGAGAGTAACGGAGAAGGATGGCCTTCCTGGAAAAGAGCGAGAAGAGCAGCCCAGGATAGGGCCAATTGGAGGAATCATGTTCAGTTTTATGTGCCTCCTGGCGCAGTGAGAAGTTAAGGTCAAGGAAAGATTTTCTGAAAATAACAAGAAGCAATATGACTTTTCTGAACATTGATATTAGTCGGACTATGACCTTTTATAACCAATAAGAACAGAATGAGGACACGTTCTTTTATAAATATTAACAAATACGTCGTGATTCTAGTTGCAATAAACCTTGCTTATGGTCAAGTGTCTCAGGTAAGAAACATGTGGAGTTTGGCGCCTTTGGGACACAACATTATTATTTAGAAGTCTGGAACTTATCCCGATTTCTGTAGCGTAAAAAAGAAGCAAGTGATAGCAACGGACATGATGCTGGCATTTCCATAAAAGATCATCAGAGTGGTGGAAAGAGTACGCAATGCCTAGAATTACCGTCTGCCTGATATGTAGAATCAATACTTGAAACAAATGCAATAGCAGATAAGTCCCGGCTATGCAAAATAGAAACGCACTCTAAAAAAAACAAGACAAAAAATAACAACAACAAAAAGAACAATCCAAAGCAAAAATAAAAGATAAGGAAATCATCTTTACTCTTCTTGCTCAAACCACATAAAATACATACAAAAAAGTAAAAATAAACATAATTATTTTTATTTCTTAAAGAATTAAGCTTGCTGCGTGCCATTTTGCGGCATTTCGTCTGAATTCTCTCTTTGTCTTACTCTGCATCGCTAGCCTTCAGGTCGTCCATTTGTTACTAATTGCTCTGAATATTGCCATCTTACCCCTTCCCTCCCTCAAAACACACACACACACACACACACACATATATATATATATATATATATATATATATATATATATATATATATAAAATATATATATATATATATATATATAAAATATATATAATATATATATATATATATAAAATATATATATATATATATATATATATATATATATATATATATATATATATATATATATTATATATATATATATATATACATACCCGAGCACAACAATTGAAAAAAAACAACAGGCAAGCAAACAAGCCAGACTACTACAACCCATCCCCACGCCGCCCCCTTCTCAAAATAAATTTAGAACCAAATCGTCTCACGTCTTCGTCCCAAGTAGACCGGACACCAGTCTGTCCGAAGGGCCTGGCACCGCCATCAGCACAACGTCCACGCCCTTGAAGGCGTTCCTGTTGACCAGTGGGACCACGCCCCTTTCTGGAAATTAGGACAATCCTATGACGGTCACCTGAAATATCAACAAGCAAAAATAAATTATGATATATTACAATAGATAGTCATCTATCAGGTTATGTCTTATGCCTAGAGGATGTGGAAAGCAATGGCAAACTACCTGCATTACTGTATTATTCATTAAAGAGGCCTGCTCTGCAACTGACATAGCAACAATGAAAGAAATGGAAAGAAAGTTAGGTCGAAAATTGCTATTTTCTACACAGCTCTCACCATCACTCATTAGTATGGCGATGAGGTGTGTGAAATAATCACCGAATTTAAATAATTTGAGAATATTCAGCATTGCTGATTTATCTACAGTGTCAATAGCCTTATGTATATTATCAAGGGATGTTAAAACCCTTCTTTCTTAAAGTGTCGACAAACATAATGTATCATCAATCAATCTAACAGCGTCTGAAATGGATCTTCCTTTCATAGAATCATCTTGATTTTGTGAATGATATAATTAAGAAATCAGCTGCAGGCGCAATGCTAATGCCTTGGAAAATATTTTATAATCTGTATTGGTTAATTAATGGAATTGGTCTCCAATTTGTAAGTTCTGCTATCCATCTACAACCTTTATAAATAAGGTTATTATTCCGCGTCGTTGAAATAGGGGTAAACTTTCCTGTTTTAATAGATTCAATAAAACTATCGCATAATGGATGTTCAAGGCGCAACCAAACATTTTATAAACTTTGGTGTAAGCCCGTCTGTTTCCAGGAGCGCTTTTTACGTTAAGTTTGAAAAGGGCTGTCCCTATTTCTTCTAAATCTAGGTTTTTCATCGAGAAGAATGCCGTCATTATCTATTACTTTGTTGAACTGGCAGTCGTGCATAAAACTATTAACATAAGTAAAATCAATCCCTCATGTTTAGTGTATAACTTTTGAAAGTACTCACGACTGTTGCTAAAATTTGTATAAGGGTTCGGTAATGGTAATGTTATCAATTTTGAGCTCCAGTTATTGTAGAATGGACAGTTTAGGATCTTTCAAAATTAAGAAAATATTTTGTATTTTTCTCCCTCTTCCCTATCCATTTATTTCTTGAGCGTATTTGCGCACCATGAGCGTTGTGCATAGATATAGTCTCCAGTTTCTTTCTTAAAGTTAAAATTTCATGAGTTGTACTATAATTTGGATTAACTGAAGCGATTTCATCTAGTTTCCCCTAGTTTAATTCTTCTTATATTGTCTTCTTCATGCCTTTCTTTTTTTAGCCTTTTGGGTGAACAACTGATGGAGAAAGACTTCATATGAGGTTAAGTAATTCCCATTTTTCAGTTAGATTGATATTTCATTAAAAAATCGTCAAATAAGCCGTTCATTTTGTTAACAAATATTCGATCTTCCAAGAGTCTTTCGTCGATCTTCCACAAAGAGTTACCTCCTCTTGTTGCACCAAGGGTTTAACAAGTGACACCCCCTTGTGATCTGTAAATGGGATTTCTATGTGATCAATTAACCATATTTGACCAAAAAAAAACTATTACAAACGAACGTGTAATCTAGCCTTCTCGCAGTAAACGGTGTGGAGCGATGTCAAGTGTATTCTTTTTATCTTTGTTAGAAATCGCCAGACATCGGTTAAATTATTTTCTGAAACAAATTTACTGAATTATGGATATTATGAGTTCTCTTGGATTATGATCATTACTATTATCATTTTTGGTTATTCATGTATTCATGACATTATTGAAATTATCATTAAAATCGTATTGACAAAGTCATACTGTGATAAATCATCATCAACAGCTCGACGCTCGTCTCATCAGACGCACCATAGACGTTGATGATTTTTATAATTTATTATTATAAACACATAATTATTATATTATCAATTATTCGTTTGGATTTTAAGGGGAATAGTTATCATTCAAATTTTAGAGATCTGTTGATAAGAATCAATTGTCTATATTTTTATAGAGGTTGTATTATCATTGAGACCACTTTCCTTCCAAATCACCCCAAAATCAACTCAAATGGACCAAATCAACCAATAAAATAGCTTTTAACCTTAATTTTAACCCCTTTTCACAATCAAGCAAATACGGTTAATTACCTCTGAAGGAAGACACTGTAAAATTACTTCCCTTTATTCACAATGACCATCTGTTAATAGTGTTAGTTTGTGTCATTGAAGGCAGCCACGCCCTTTTGCTGCAGATTACTTAAAGCCTTATTATAATGCGTTCAAAGTCTACGACTGATCAAGCGTTCATCTGTTAATAGTAACACAGTTTGTGTCATATGTCTGTTACAGAATGGATTTGGTTTTTGAGGGGAGAATAAAAAACCAGACGAAAACGTGCGTTCAAAATTTATTCTATATCAATCGGATAATTGTTAATGTATAACACAACACTGTCATATAGCTCTGTCTATAGAATATTTGATTTTACCTGTTCCACATATCCAAACCAGACGAAAATTGTGAAAAATTTATAATGAGATTTTTTTCCCGCTATACTTAATTTTACATTAATCTAGTAGTAGTAGTAATAGTAGTAGTAGTAGTAGTAGTAGTAGTAGTAGTTGTAGTAATAGTATCAATTTTAAAATTGTAGTAATAGTAGTATTTTGTAGTAGTAGTAATTTTAGTAGAGTAGTAGTAGTAGTTTAGTAGGGGGTTTAGTACCTAGGAGCATAATCCAGTAGCATGAATATTGCAGTAGCATTTTAAAGTAGCAGTAGCAGTAGTAAAATTATTTTGTTTAAATCAAATATGATGGAAAACAAACAATTTTCTCTTAATTATTTAGACCAAAGATTCTTGACAATGAATATTGATAGGAAAACGCTAAAATGCAACCTGTCTTAAAATAATGAGATTTTGATTGTAAATAAAGAATCAATGTGGAAAAATGTGTTCAATCAGAAGTTTAATCAATGTTAGAAAAAGACTTATTATGAATTTATATCTAAGTGAAAGTGAAAAACGCTTGAAAATCCAATTAAACGTGAATATAAATGGAAAGCTCTGAAAAATATAATTAATCCTAAATACGCGGAATCAATTCTGACCAGGTGTTCAATCTTAAAGCGTCTAAAGAAACAGCAAAACAAAACGTTCGGCTTTTTATGGCAGCAGGGATTGGAAGATGGCAATGTAGACAGCCTTGAAGGCCGTCGGAAAAACTTTGAAGTTTAAGGTCACTTTGAAAACTTGCTTCTTCAAGAACTTTATGATAGATTTGACACTTTTGTTTTCCTGTAAACAAAAAAAACCCATAGCAGATCATTATAACAAAGAGGCACGACACACTTGATAAGAATGACAACCGAATCAATAAATTGTAAAAGATAAACAAACAATTACGAAAGTTAGTCTAGTTTTCTCATTTAAAAACAATATGGTATTTTCTTCTCTAGGTGAATTGACATATCCAAGAATAATTAAAAAGAAATAATTTCTTTCTTTGAATTATATTTCTTTATATCTGTAAGAGTACAAATTTCCAACTTTTGAATTTATCATATCTTTTATGCACTCTTTTATATTTATTGCCCAACTTTATCTTTGACATCTGCTCATGATATGATAGATGTATTTGGTCAAACAGAAAGGTTCCTTGTCCTTTTTTCTTGACAGATAGACTGTAAGATAGATTGATTTATAGATAGATATTTTAGATAGATAGATAGATAGATAGATAGATAGATAGATAGATAGATAGACAGACAGATAGATAGATAGTCTTGTTAGATAGATAGATAGATAGATAGATAGATAGATAGATTCCATAGATAGATAGATAGATAGCCAGATATATAGCATAGATAGATGGATAAATTGATGGATAAGTAGCTAGATAGATAGATAGGTAGATAGATAGATGGTAGATAGAAGATATATACATACATGCCTGCATGCAGGCATACATACATACATTTTACATACAGGGTTACATACATAGCGTACATACATACATACATACATCATACATAATACATACATACATACGTACATACATACATACAAACATACATACATCCATAGGTAAATGTAAATAGATAAATGGATAGGATATATACATACATACATACATACATACATACATACATACATACATACAAATACATACATACATACATTCAGTACATGCATTCATACATACATACATACATACAGTGACAAAAAATATAGACTTATTTATACCATCAAGTTTCCAACAAACAAATAAAACAAACAAGCAAAACAACAAAACAGGTGGCATTTATCCTGAAACCAAGCGGTGGAATAATCTACATGAGATACAGGCTGCGTAATGCCCCCCAAAACAGGTTTTGATTTCTTTGATAGCTTTCTGGAAACTTTTGTCCAAACTCTTCCCATTGTTCCTGTTTGGCTTTCCTCACTTCCTCTTTGACAAAGTTCTTTTATTCATGTAATCAGACCTATCCTCTGGTCTCTTTGTTTGCAAGTATTTCTTCCAGACATCCTTCTTTTCTTTGATCTTAGTCTTGAATCTTCATTCCGCCATGCTGTTCTTTTCCTATCTCCTTTAATTTGTTTCCTACCATAGACTTTCTTCAGTACAACTGAGGAGTGCTTCTTTATACACCTGCCACTTTTCTTCTATTGTGCTATCATTCAGATCCATCTGTCTTTCACTGATAAATCTTTTTGTCTAGATTGATATACCTGTTTTACTACTGGTTTATTTAATTCCTCTATTTTGAGTTTAGTAGCTTTCTTCTCTTTCCTTTTCTGTTTGTTTTCCTCAGTCAGTAATCTCATTTTGGCAATCACTAAGGGATGATCACTAAATATTTCTGCTCCTCTGTTTACTCTTGCATCCAATGTACTGTAAAAAAGGGAGGTGCTAACTATTATGTAGTCTATCATTGACTTTTCACACCTGTCTTCATTTACTCTTGTATATTTGTGGATATCTTTATGAGGAAAAAAGGTGTTGGCTATTTTCATGTTATTCTTTAGGCAAAAATCATGAGTCTCTCTCCATTTGGAGAAGTTGTTGTCTCTCCTTTTTACCTATTACTCCTCCTGACGTTTCTACATTGTTGCCTACTCTAGCGTTTAAATCTCCTAAAAGCATTAGTTCCTGTTTGGATTTAAGATTCTCTGCAGCTATTTGTAAATCATTTTCGAAAATATCTTTTTCTTCTTTAGTTGCGTCTTCGTTTGGTCCATAAGCTATTAATAATTTAATTTCTCGTCCTTTTGGTTTAATATTTACCTCTAATAGCCGTGGGCTTATACATTTCCAACTTTCTAGTAGCTTTTCATGCCTTTTATGCACTAGGAGGCCTACTCCTGCTCTAGCTCTATCTTTGACATCTACTCCTGAGAAGATTAAAATATGATTCGGTCCTACATTTTCTATTCCTTGTCCTTTTTTCTTTGTTTCTGTAATGACCAAAATATCTACTTTGAATTTTTCCATTTCTTCAACTAATTAACTCTTTTCCATTTATTGCCCTAACGTTCCATGTTCCAAAATCACAGTCCGTGTTCTTTTCCAAGTTAGTCTTCCAAATGATCAAGCCGATTATATTTCTATTACTTTCTGAATCTGTGTTGTTTTGGATAAGCGGGGATTAGCCACACGGTCTATACTTAGGATAGATGGTGGGGCTGATAACGTTTAGAGGCCCCTAAAGCCTTGTTATATTCTGTCAGGTTTAACCACCACGCCATAAGTCATTCAAGATGGGCCTATAATATCACGGCTTATCGTTCCCTTGACGGTGAGTGGATGTTTCCTGCTCTGTCGTTTGATTTTGGCTTTGTTTTGCAGTGTTTTGTTTTTGTTTCTCTTTTATCTTATTTTTGCTTTTGTTTTGCTATTTTTTCTTCTACGTTTGGTTTGTTCATTTTTATCTCTTTTTGCAAATAATTTTAGTTGTTTTCATTTATCTGACAAAATAATTTCAATTCTTGTTTGTTGAAATAAAAAAGATAATCTGAAATCTTACAACATATATTATCCTATCAAGATCATTTTGCCGTGCCAGAGGAGTGCTATATAATTGGATGAGATAAGAAGTGTTTACAGGAGAGGAAAGAGAGAAATCAGCTAGTGACACGCTATATAATTTGAGATAGAGATTAGAAATAGTGAGAGTATAGTGATTAACTGTTTCCCTGTGCCATCAGAGAGACCTGTACTTTTTGCTCTCCGACCACCATTACTCCTAGATTTCCAGATCAAGAGATCGAGTCGTTTCAAAGACCCATTTTTAATGGATTGTAACAAAGAAAGACTAGAAAATAAACTCAAATATTTTAGTAGGCCATGTAAGACAAGATATCTTTTTATTGGTCCTAAAACTGGATATTACATTGTCTATTGATTTAATACTTACAACAGAAAAATTATTATAATATGATATAATCGATACTCTATCCTCAAATACTCGTAGGTCATGATGTCTATATGAAATAGAATCACACATAAAGACACAAAATACATTGCATCAACACACATACGATACACAGCCTACATTCACATAATTTAACACATACATTTGTAAACACCTACACGCACACATACACACAATCGGAAACACATGATACACACACACCTACACACACACACAACAGCTTTTTCTCAAAATGCGGTTCATGAGAACAAGTGTCACGCAGCGTTTTAGGAAACCGTTGTGTGTTTTGAAACTGTGACATATTGTAAACAAAGTTACACAAGAACAATCCTTTATTCAAACAAGCCGCCCCCTCCCTTTCCCAATACACGTCTATAAAACAAAAATAATAATAATACTAGTGAACATCTTTAATGCACAGTTTTTTCATCCGAATAAGGAGGCTCTAGAAAATTAGACTGACACTAGGCAACAATCTAGTTTAGATTCAAACATCAAAATGGGGTCGCCGGGCAGTCGACAGGTAAGCACCTGTACGGGGATTAGGTGGTCCCGCCGTACACGAGTCTCCTGCTGCCTTGTAGGCGGGTCTTGATTGGACTAAAGGCTAAAGGCAGTGAACCCTGACAGAAAATAGCAACCTGCTGCCTTTGAGCAGGCTAAAGGTTTGACAGTAAATAGCAACCAGGGGCTCCAATGTAGCAGCCCAACCAGTTAGCCCTGACAGTAAATAGCACCGGTAGGAGGCCTCAATGTAGCAGTGGGTCAATGGGTCATCCTGCTTATCCAAAACCGAAACTGGTTCAAAGTAGTACATATAATGATATATCTGGCTTGAACTTTCGAAGGCGATTCTGGGAAACAACATGGACTGTGAGTTTTGGAACATGGAATATTAGGCAATAAATGGAAGAGTTAAAATTAGCCTAAGAATTGGAAAGCATTCAAAGTAGACATTTTGGCTATTACAGAAACAAAGAAAAAGGACAAGGCATAGAAAATGTAGGACCGAATCACATTTTAATATTCTCAGGAGTAGATATCAAAGATAGAGTTAGAGCACGAGTAGGCCTCATAGTGCATAAAAGGCAAGAAATGCTACTAGAAAGTTGGAAATTTATAAGCCCACGGCTATTAGGAGGTAAACATTAAACCAGAAGGAAGAGAAATAGCATTATTAATAGCATATGGACCAAACGAAGATGCCACCAAAAGAAAAAGATTTAGATCGAAAACCTTACAAATAGTTGCAAGGAATCAGAAACCCAAACAGGACCTAATGGTTTTAGAGATGTGAACGCTAGAGTGGGCAACTATGTAGAAACATCAGAGTAATAGGTAAAGAAGGAGAGACAACAACTTCTCCGAATGGAGAGAGACTCATACATTTTTGCCTGAAGAATAACTTCAAAAAATAGCTGACATATCACAAGGGACCATGAAATAGTGGAGGTGATAAATGGGTGTTCGCTAGTGTTTTTGTAAAGGAGGATAGTACAAACTTACCTTTATGCGTGACTTTAATAATGGTAACTGTTTATCTGCCATTGTCATTTCAGTGAACGAAATATTGAATAGATTACTTAATCTGGATGATAATGAAAATTATAATTTAATTCTTTTCTATAGCGCCCACTCCGATCTTACGACAGCTCCTAGGCATAATAATACATACATAGTAAAAATATGAGCAATGTACATATAAAAAAACCACCTGAAAATATAATATTGTTTATAGTGGTGTTCGGTACAAGGATTAAACCGCATAATAAAAACAATTACTTTTCTTCTAAGAAGCATCGCGTGAGGTACGTTTTCAGGTGGGGGGGGGGGGGGGGGGGCGAGGGAGGGCGGGGGGTTAAGTTTTTTCTGACGTGTCAAACATAGATCGTATTGACAGTGGAAGAGAATTTCAGACGTGAGGACCTGCGTATTTACAAGAGCACAGTGACAGCTTTGTCAGACTCTCTTTGGAGGAACGTTTAACACACATTGATTTGTGGATCTCAGTTGGCGAGATGAAACATAACCAGAGATCATGGTCTTATAAGTAATTTGGAGCTCTATCAGTTTGACATTTGTAAAACAATGTGGTGATTTTGTACATTATTCTTTTATCGATCGGGAGCCAATGCAAAGACATGAACATAGGGGGTAATGTGTTCATTTTTTTTTTTCTTCAAAATCATTCTGGCCGCATGGTTTTGGATACGTTAGAGCTTATGAATCAAGACATCAGGTAAATTAACAAACACGGGAGTTGCAATAATCAATTTTGGACATAAATGAATGTGTGCTGAAGTCAATGTTTTAAGAAAATTTAGATTAAGAAAGTTTGATTTAAAAAGTTTAGGTGGCCTAAACGTCTGATTTCGAGGTAAAAAGTTTTACAGAGATGGTTTATATGATATTCCATAGATAAATTATCATCGAAATATACCCAAGATTTTTAGTGTTCTGTGTGAATTTATTTCTTTGTTTTCGATTCTCATAGAGTTAGTTTCGTCAGGCTAACTGAGATTTGTATGGATTACATAATAATATTTCTTTTTTCTTCATTCAGTTTAAGCTTGTTAGTCATCCATGAAATATACATAAATTCCATGGATTTCACAGAGAGGAAGTGTGTTTATAGGCATGAAAGATTTGTAAAGCTGCGTATCGTCAGCATACATGTGATGGTCGACCCCCATGCTGTTTGACAATATTACCAAGCGGCTGTGTATACAATGTATATAGAAGGGGACCATATACCCATACTTAAGTGGAAAAGGGGAAGACCATAATCAAGAGATAGATTGGGTACGATCATGAAGATAGGATATAAACCAGACAAGCACACTGCCCTCTAGACCAAAAGTATTGGAAAGCCGCTCATAAGAATAGAAGGGTCAAGTGTGTCAAATGCTGCGCTTAAATCAAGCATGGTTTTGACTGACCTTTGCATTCATCGGCAGCACACAACAAATCATTGTGTATGTTAAGCAAGGCTGTTTCTGTGTTGTGATATTGCCTGTAAGCTGACTGATTGGGTTCGAATAATTTATATTTCAGAAGATGCTTCTTTAACTGCATTGCAACCACCTTTTCCAAAATATTCGATACAAATGGGAGGTTCAAAACAGGTCTATAGTTATTGAATTCTTCAGATTTGGTTTCTTAAGTAGAGGGGTTACAAGTATTATTATTATTATTATTATTATTATTATTATTATTATTATTATTATTATTATTATAATAAATATATTCTTCCCACTTTCTTCGATGTCTGCCTTTTGGTCTTTTACCTTGAGTTTTAGCACTGTATACTGATTTAGCTATTCTATTGTCATTCATTCTGTTTACATGCCCAAACCATCTCAGTTCATTTATTTCTACCTTAGTTTTTATGTCATCTGCTTTGGTTGATTTCTTATTTTAGTGTTTCTAATTTTGTCTCTTTTAGTTTTCCTACTTCTCTTCTTAGATATTTCATTACAGCTGCTTGTAGTTGTACTCTACTGCATTCCCTACTGTCTAAGGTCCAGGTTTCACTGCCATAGAGGAGAGTAGGACAATAAACTGTGTTGTATACTGGAATTTTGTTGACAATTCTTGTTTACCTACAATTGCCTTTCTAGATAGTTATATATTGCACTTGCCATTTTGGATTCTCTGGCTGATTTTTTTCTTAGTTTTTTCTTCTGAGGTTATTATTACTCCTAGGCAATTGTAGCTGTGAGCTTGTTCTCAATTCTCCTTGCCCAGGATTTTAAATTTTGTGTTTTAGCTTCCATAGTTACTAGATTTGTTTTGGTTTTTCTTTGCATTTCTCTCATTCCTCATTTATTTAATTTATCATTCATCATGTTGATATTCGACTGAAGGTCCATTTCTGCTTTTCCAAACAGAACTAAATCATCAGCAAATGAAAGCATTGCTACATTTACTGGTTTGAGCTTCCACATATCAACATTCATTTCATTCATTTTTGAGGATGCCTTTGCGACTGAATCCATAAATGTGATAAACAAAAGAGGACTTAGGACACAACCCTGTCTTACTTAGCCCTTTATCTACATCAAATTCTTCAGATACATTTTGACTGCACTTTATTGTAAAACCTTGTAATGGCTTCTATTAAATGTTGCTCTACATTGTGTTCTTAATGCCATAGTTCGTCCCTCCTCAGTGTCAAATGCCTTTTCAAAGTCAATAAAACACAGGCGCATGTCAATTTTTCTCTCAATGAGTCAATGAGTCTCATGGAATTTTTCTATTATTTGTCTAATTGTAAATAGGTGGTCTTGTACACTTCTTCCTGGTCTAAATCCACTCTGGTGTTCTTCAATCTGATCTTCTACTCTTTTTCTTAGTTTCATTTCGATAGTCCTGGCATACATTTTTCCTGGTATGTTAAGTAGTGATACCCCTCTATAGCTTAAACATTCCATAGTTGATCGTTTCTTGTGTATTGGTACTACTATTCCCTTTTTCCAGTCACCTGACACCTGTTTGGACTTCCATGCTTGTTGACATATTACATGTAGTAGTTTGTCTGCCTTTCTTCCTTGGTTTTTAATCCTTTCTAGATAAATTTGATCTGCTCCTGGGGCCTTTCCTAATTTCACTTTTCTTTTTGCTGTTTGGAGTTCTTCCATTGAGATATCTTCATCTGTCTCATCTGGATTGCTTTTACTAATTCATCTGTACTTGTTTCATATGTTCTGGAATTATGTAATTGTTGAAAATACTTTCTCAGCGTTTCCATGACTTCGCGGTCTTCTTTCATTGTTTCTCCTTCGGCGTTCTTAATTTGTCATATTGGGCCTGCTTTGGTCTTTCTCATGCTCTTCATTGTTCCCCAGAACAGCTTTTGATTTCCTTGATAGCTTTCTTGAAGTCTTTGTCCAAACTCTTCCCACTGTTCCTGCCTGCCTTGCTTCCTTAACTTCCTCTTTGGCAATTCTTTTACTCACGTAATCTGTTCTATCCTCTGGCCTCTTACTCTTTGTTTGCAATATAATTATATTATAATGAAATATTTCTTCCAGGTATCCATCTTTTCTTTAATCTTAGTCTTGGCGTTCTCATTCCACCATGCTGTTCTTTTCCTATCTTCTTTAATTTGTTTCTACAGACCTCTTCAGTACAACTGAGGGAGTGTTTCTTTATACATTGCCACTTTTCTTCAATTGTGCTATCCTTTAGATCCATCTGCCTTTCACTCATAAATCTTTTAATTTTATCTGGTTTGGTATATCGGTGTTACAACCGGTTTATTTAGTTCTTTTATTTTGAGTTTAGTAGCTTTCTTCTCTTTCCTGTTCTGTTTGTTTTCTTCAGTCACTAATCTCATTTTGGTAATCACTAGGTGACGATCACTAAATATTTTATCCAAAAGAAACACAAATATTAATCCGTTTTTATTGTTTTATCTTTTAATACAGATTTTTTCATTGTTTCTTTAAACCTATTTTCAAACAAAATGGTACAGTCAGCATAAGGACATAAAATGCAAAAGAATGATACTGAGATAGTGTTAAAATCGAAGAGTTTTCCCTTTAAATTAAGTAGGTGTCAAGGGCCTTAATATTGGGTGTGGTCACCATACGCACCATCTTCTTGGCATTGAAGTGATCAATCGTTCTGTGAAGTCTGGCAAAACTTGATGCCAGACCTCTGTGATAGCCTGGGAGGAGCTGGTGTGTAACACACTAGTAACATTGCAGGGCCTCATTTGGACATCATTGACCTTTGTCTTCAAATGATCCCAAAAGTGCTCAAATGGATTAACATTTCGGTCTGTCACTGAGGCTTAGTCAGTTATTACCTGGATGTTGTTTTCAGCAAGGAATGTCAGGGTATGCCTAGAGACATGCGCACCTACGTATAAATACACCATCAGGCCTGACCAAAATTATGCCATTGTGAATGTTGTTTTGGACGATTGTGATAATATGTGATTGTAAAGCGCCTTGAAACTTTGGTATAATTGTGTTTTAATGTTAAGATAGAAATTTGTTTGTAGCTTTGTAAAATTGTATTATGTGACTACGTTAATTTTCTCATCTGAGATCAATGAAATGATCACATCTTATAACAATATATCAATGAAAATTATTTGTATCATTATTTTCCATCATATGCGGTGATCTCAGCGTGAATTAATACAAAACTTGTTTGTTTGTTTGATTGAAATTTACCCTGTTCATCATTGCAGTGATCTCAGGGTGAAGTAACATGAAACAGCGAGATGAAAGATAAATAAAAGAAGGAAAGGAAAGAAATAGGACCTACCAGTAGGTTCCACACAAACCACCACGCTAAGAGCAAACAGCAAAATAAAAGAAAAAAGTGAAAGAGTGAAAAAAAGAAGTAGGACCTACCAGCACCACCTGCCAACCGCCCATATACAAACTTCACAGAAAACACCAAAATTGCAAAAAGAAAGGATTCGTAAGACATTTATTAATACCAAATAACAACAAAGAAAATACAATGTACTAAAAACAAAATAAAAATGACTATGAACAAAATCGTGCTTTGGATGACCTTTTTATCCATCTATGTTCACATTCACCGTCATCAAGTCACACTAAAATGCAAACTTATTTTAAACAAATTTGATCATAATTTTTAGTAAGTAAGAAAATTTTTACAAATCATTGAATGAAACACAAGTTTGTCAATGGGCCAAATCCACATTACTGCACTTACTCATGTCACTTTGTTCAATTTAACAGTGGCGACAACAACAACAACAACAACAAATAATTAATCTGTATTTCTAAAATTCATCAAACTCAGCAGTTGCCACATAAACATGGTGTACTGTTCTGTGAACATGCAAGGACATAATGTTACTATTGTTCCCAACAAACAACAGGCTTCAATGATTGTATGATGAAATAGACAATAATAATAATAATGTAGTGTATGTATTTTATACAATGCAATTTACCCAATTTAAGCGGTTACCGTACTCCATTGAGTTTTGTATCTCAACGCATTAATGGCGATATTATCTCACAAATGCATTAAAATCCCTGAAAATCCCCCCCCTCTCTCTCTCTTTCTCAACACCAGCCCAGGTAACAATCTCTTTTCATTTTTTATCTGCACCTGTGACAAACTAAATTCATTGTATAATGATAACTTGTCAAAACTTTTAAATGTATCAATTTCACAAAATAAAATATAAGGCATTCTATCATATCTATACTTGTGTGACTTGTGCTAAAATGCCTCTAGAAATAGCATCCTGTGGCATAAGTTATTATTTAAATTTTAAAATTATTATAATTTTTTTAAACAATTATTTGTAATTTGTTCTAAATATTTTATTGGTGCAATTGTACTTTGGAGGTATCAATACATAACCGATAGCTCTAAAATAAAGGGAGATATCAGTTTTATTTTGGCGCAGGGTCAGATTTCTGCCATCACCACAATGACAATAATCATAATAATAAGGAAGTATTGAAAGCTTCGAGAAGGTCTTTGCCCACCTGCAACAGTTATGGGGCTGAGTTGGTGATTTTATGTCCAGCCTACCCGTAGCATGGATAACAGCTCTTTTATGCTCACAATCAATTCAAGAGGGCACCTTTGTTAAATCATATGAAATGACATTGGGAAAAGACATTGAAATTAAACACTGGAACAAAAACTTTTACCAAACAATGCATGAAGCAAGAAAAAAAAAAAAGAATTTTAGATGCACTAACAAAAACTTGATTTCCAGTACAAAAATATACACTCCTGCCCTCAAATCACACGAGTTGGAAGCAGACATCAATGAAAACTGCTTCAATTAGTCGTATCATCTACACAATACTCTTGCTTTCACTTTCAACATCAAATCATTCTGTTCACTGTTGAAATGCTGCTATTGATAACAATGGAGGCAGGCAAGTTTCATGGGGTTTTTTCTTTCTTTCCATCACAGTGGTTTCCTTTGAGGATTAATTTAGGGTTTTTCTCTTCAGTTTTAGTTTTATTGTTTTATTTTGCTGGGTTTTTATTTCACTGTGTGTCTTTGACACAATTGCAGGCAAAAGTCTGTATTTCACTACTTGTCTTTGACACAATTGTCAGCAAAAGTTTGTATTTTACTGTTTAGTCTTTGACATAATTGTAAGCAAGTCTGTCTTGGGTAATATACAAGAACTACAAAAGTACTTAATGACTGCTGCTGCTACTAAAATCAGTATGAAGAATAAAAAGACATTGCTCAAGGCTTAGTCTCAAATAAAAAAAAGGAAAATATTCCATAGATCAAGTGTAAGACAAACAAAACCAAAAATCATCAGCATTACGATTAAAATAAATGATAGAGATGCCTTTACGTCTATTTGTGTACATCCATATTTTTGTGAGTATGTCTTTGTGTGAGTGAGCATGTGTGTAAATGTGTTTGTGCGTGTGTGTGCTTTTCACTCAGATATTTTTGTTAACAAGCAAATTCATTTCAAACCCTCTTGTGCAAGACCGGCAAATCCATTCAAAACCTTCCTGCACAAGACCGGCAAATCCATTCAAAACCTTCCTGCACAAGACAGGCAAATCCATTCAAAACCTTCCCTGCACAAGATAGGCAAATCCATTCAAAACCTTCCTGCACAAGATAGGCAAATTCATTCAAAACCTTCCTGCACAAGATAGGCAAATTCATTCAAAGCATTCCTGCACAAGACAGGCAAATTCGTTCAAAACCTTCCTGCACAAGATAGGCAAATTCATTCAAAACCTTCCTGCACAAGATAGGCAAATTCATTCAAAGCATTCCTGCACAAGACAGGCAAATTCGTTTCAAAACCTTCCTGCACAAGATAAGCAAATTCATTCAAAACCTTCCTGCACAAGACAGGCAAATTCATTCAAAGCATTCCTGCACAAGACAGGCAAATCATTCAAAACCTTCCTGCACAAGACAGGCAAATTCATTCAAAACCTTCCTGCACAAGACAGGCAAATTCATTCAAAGCATTCCTGCACAAGACAGGCAAATCCATTCAAAACCTTCCTGCACAAGACCGGCAAATTCATTTCAAAACCTTCCTGCACAAGACAGGCAAATTCATTCAAAGTATTTCTGTGCAAAACAGGCAAATGTTATAAAAACAGACAGCGGTGGGATGGATCAGCAAGTCAGTTGGTGGAAGTCGTGCTGTGCGGCTGCTCTTCCTCCTCTGCAGACTGTCGTACATGTCGTGTTTCCATTCCCTTTCCACACTTATGTCATGCATCCGGTCATCTATTTATAGAACACAAACCATATCTTCATATCTATATATATAAAGGTGATGTTCTTTAACTTTGAACGCGGTTAACTGGGGAACCACTGCACCCACGTAGGTTTCAAATAGCCTATATTACGTTCTCATTGTATCAAATTTCATCGATTTAAAGTTTATAATGACGGCCTTCATATCAACTCAAAGCCTCAGAGTTGTTTTTCAGGCTCCAATGTTTTCCTCAGATTTATTGTAACCATGGTGACATCAAAACAATATTATTACAGTGCAAATGGCTGTCCTCCTCCTCCTCCTTTCCATTTGTAGTCCGTCTTTGAAACAGTCTCCCACCACCATCAGCAGCAGCTAAAGCAGACAAACCAACCTACTTCCAAAACAAATTGTCGAGCTGGTCGTTTAGCTGAGTGAAAATCATTTCTCATGTAACACGGACTTTTGAATGCCGATGCACTGCTGTAGCCGTTGGCGGGGCTTGAATCCACAACTGTTTGGTTGAGACTGAGAGGCTGACACCTTCCCTCTGGACTACCAAGTCCCCCCATAACGTGTGGAGTATAAGTATTTATCATAAGCTGTGTAACAGTTTGATCCATCACGGTGACACAATAAACACAATAAATGTAAATCGGTCCTTCATTAATAGTATAGAGATTACCAAATAAAGAAGAATAAGAAGAGTTTTCATCACAATTTACCCGCATGCCTGCCATACGTGGTGATCCCAGGATGGGATTAAAAGGAGACAGCAAGACGAAAGACACGAAAAGGAGTCATAGGTACAGAAGTAGGCCCTAGCAGCGGCATCTGCCAATTGCCCATGGAAGAGAATGAAGTAAGTTTGAATATTACAGAACAATGGCTTGTCTTATTCAGACATATCTAGAACTAAGGCTTGTCTTATTCAGACATACTTAGAACGACTTGCCTTATTCAGACATACCTAGAACTAAGGCATGTCTTATTCAGACATACCTAGAACAACAGCTTGTCTTATTATTCAGACATATCTAGAACAACAGCTTGTCTTATTCAGTCATACCTAGAACTACAGCTTGTCTTATTCAGACATACCTAGAACAACAGCTTGTCTTATTCAGACATATCTAGAACTACAGCTTGTCTTATTCAGACATATCTAGAACAACAGCTTGTCTTATTCAGTCATACCTACAACTACAGTTTGTCTTATTCAGACATACCTAGAACTACAGCTTGTCTTATTCAGTCACACCTAGAACTACAGCTTGCCTTATTCAGACATACCTAGAACTACAGCTTGTCTTATTCAGTCACACCTAGAACTACAGCTTTCCTTATTCAGACATACCTACAACTACAGCTTGCCTTATTCAGACATACCTAGAACTACAGCTTGTCTTATTCAGACATATCTAGAACTACAGCTTGTCTTATTCAGACACACCTAGAACTACAGCTTGCCTTATTCAGACATACCTAGAACTACAGCTTGTCTTATTCAGTCACACCTAGAACTACAGCTTTCCTTATTCAGACATACCTAGAACTACAGTTTTCCTTATTCAGACATACCTAGAACTACAGCTTGTCTTATTCAGTCACACCTAGAACTACAGCTTTCCTTATTCAGACATACCTAGAACTACAGCTTTCCTTATTCAGACATACCTAGAACTACAGCTTTCCTTATTCAGACATACCTAGAACTACTGCTTGCCTTTTTCAGACATATCTAGAACAAAGACTTGATGCAGACATACTAGAACTACGGCTTGCCTCATTCAGACATACCTAGAACTAAGGCTTGCCTTATTCAGACATACTCGATGGAATCTTTGCTCCCAAAGCTCCCTCGCCCTCGTCCTCTGCCAAAAGAACCGAGTCCCGCGGCCTCTGCTACGAAAGCCTCTGTTGCCACGGAAACCCCTGCCTCCAAAACCCCTGGAAATTTGACGACTTCTCCAGGTCTACCTCTCACCGTTCTCGGGGAGATGTCCCGGTCATCGTGCTGCGTCAGAAATAAAAAAATCAACTTTAGTTCAATCTGTTTCTGCAACGGCTTTTTGTTTGATTTTCTTTCTTATTTCCAAACTTATAATAGAAACGTAGATTTATTTAGTAAAGCATTCTAATGGAATTTCAATCATCAAAATGACTTGTGAGAGTGTAAGGTAATCACGTACTCACCTGGCTATACTTGTAGTAGCCATCTGTAAAGGAGATGAACGACAAAGTAAAACAATAATAAACATGAAGTATTTATGTCTCTGAATCATAACATTTCATATGTCTTCGTACTAAAAATCAATTCCATAAGCCTGTAAAATGGTGGGATAAATGATGAAGCCATGAACGGGAAAAAAAACACTCATTTTTTCTTTTTTATATTCATTTTTTGATATTTCAATAAAGCCATCAATGACAATGTTGATATTATTTGGGTATACACGCATGGAAGTCAGCATTTAAATAAATACTATCCCTGCAGTGTATACATGTTACGTATGTTGTTTTGTTTGTTTCTTTCTTTCTTTGAAGTATACTCTGTCCACCGTGGTGGTCATTTCAGGATTTGTAACTGATTAATATTACTCAATATTGCTGTCTGGATGGATGGAATATCAAATACTTTAAAAAACAAAAACTTTCATACAAGTTTGTAAACATTAGTTAAAAATGTATTACTCTTATTCATTATTTAAGAATATTTTAAACTTCTCGTAAATACCTAAAACGGTTTTCGGATCAGTCTCTCGAAAAAGAGTTTGTAAACGTTTCTTTTGGAATAGTATCTTAATCGTGTATCAACCAGATTAGAGCACTCTATCAAAATATGTTTAACAGTAAAAGGCATCCACAGAAGCCTCTTACACTCATTATCAAAATATGTTTCATAGTAAAAAAATGCACTCACAGAGCACTCTTACAATAACAGTAAAAAGGGCATTCATAGAGCACTCTTATCAGAATATGTTTCATTAGCACTCTATTAAAAATGTTTAACACATTCACAGAGCACTCTTACAATAACAGCAAAAGGGCATTCATAGAGCACTCTTATCCAGAATATATTAAACTGTCAAAATGGGCATTCACAGAGCACTCTATTAAAACATGTTTAACAGTAAAAGAGGCATTCACAGAGCACTCTATTAAAACATGTTTAACAGTAAAATGTGAAATTATGCCAAAGGGCACATTCCCCACACACACTATCAAATATATTAAACTGTAAAATGGGCATTCACAGAGCACTCATATAATTTCCCTTAAATGCAGAAAGACAGTTGTTTAACATAGAAGAAATAGTAAAAAAGGGCAGGTTTTTCATAAGTTCAGAGCACTCTATGCTTTAAAACATACAATTCTGGTGTTTTAATTATGATAGGAACTAAATAAACAAAGTTGTGGGTTTCTGTGAGGAAAATACAGTTTTCATCATTAAAATCTTAAATGGGATACATCAATGAAATTCACACTCAAGAAATCAAATATATTAAACAGAGTTGTGGGCAAGAAATGTACGCGCGGAAAAATGGGTTTTTCATCATAAAAATTCACATGAAAGCACTCTATTAAAACATGTTTAATCAGTAAAATACAGAGGGCATTCACGCTCGTGAAAATAGCAAAAAATCAGGGTTTTTCATTATAAAAATGTTAAATGGTAAGATAAACTCTTTGCCTACTTAGTACTTGTGTCTCTAAAAAAGAAAACTTTAAATAATAATTATAAGAGTAAGAGCTAATAGGTCAACTGTTTGTCGCCTGCCTTATCTTTGTGTTGTGAAACTCAGCTGAAACCTGTGAGATCAGTTGTTGCAGTTGCAGACGATATGGCAGCTTTGGGTATGGTATATCCCAGGGACGACGGCTCATAGTAGTAATAGAAATGTCTCTCAAAGTCGACCCCGCAGCCGGATACACGACGCAAAATGAAAAGAAAGAATAAGGAATATATTAAATTTAGACAAAATTACACAAGCTCGAGGAACTCACAATTACATCATGTATATATAACAAAATTAAAATCATTCAATATTATCAATCAACAACTACATGTATACAGTGTATTGATGGTCCCTGTTACTTTTAAGCTTTTTTCATCCAAAAATATTTTCCTGTATCTTATCTGATTTCTTAAACTATCTGCGGTTCCATTTTTCCTTAAGTTATCCAAATCTTCTCGTCTTACACAATCCACCATCTGAAATAATTGCATCTAAAATGTCAGCTTTTTCTCTCCTATCTTTTAAATCTTTCTTACTCACATCTTTTGTCTTATTCTCCTGCATTTTGTGTTTTACTTTCTCACGAACCTGGGCTTCACAATGTTTACTTTGTAACACTAAATTTTCTGAATTCTTTTTGGCTGCCACTAAAATTGTATTTTGCTCTTTTTCACGCAAACTACAAAACCAATGTACAGTCTTATTATGCTTCCACATATTGATAGTGGACCTTAAGTGTAAATTAGCTCTTCTACGCTTATGCATGTCATAGTCTAATTCCAAATCACCAAACAATCGTTCTCCAGTCAAATTTGTCAACAATCGAAGCAACAAGTGGGTCATATTATGTATCTTAATATTTAAAAGAAAATAGAAAATACTTACCACACATTTCAAGAAGATCCATATCCATTTTTGAATGAGAAAAGAAGTTTATCTAGATCTAAAATCGGAATGAAGTAGAGCGGGAGAGTGGTGTTGTTCTGGTGCTGATCGCTAGGCAGTCAGTTTCAAAGTGAAAGTGAAAGTACTGAAATCTCGAGAACGGGCGTAAAGGGAAGGCACTACATTTGCTTTCATAGATGGCGCGACGCGTTGATTCAACCAATCATAGTCATTTTTGGACATGATAACCGGAAGAGGACACTGTATTCGAGTATATAATTCTCTTAGTCATTTTCAATCGGCAAAGATCGGATTTTCCCGACTCTAAATAGGTCAACTTTCCGCGAAGTTTAAAGCTATTTATAGATATCGGAGCTTGGAGAAATTGATAGCACAGGAAAGCTCATTCAAAGGCTAATTTAACACACTTCATTGCAAAGCGATAGCTAAGTTCAACGCATCGCGCGAGGCAATTGGAGAAACACATGAATTTATAGTGTGTGCCAGCCGTTTTTGAGCGATGAAAATCGGCGATGTACACCGTTAAGTTAGCTATTTTTGAAGCCCCTCCTCCTGTATGTTGCATGCTCAACACTGCGATAACTATTAACACACTCTCTTCTTTCCTATTTCTTACTTCTACATTTGATCTTTCTGTCATTTTTGGAATCACTTCATGGAGCTTGTTACTAACTTCATGGTCCCACTCCTCCTGTATGTTGCATGCTCAACACTGCGTGTTGTATTTTGTAAAGATACCATCCCCGCAGGACGAGGGTTAAGAGAACAAAATTTACTCCAAATTTCATAGAAAATTTGTCATCAACTAAAGAAAGCTGGGTGTATTTTCAGATCGATTGCTTAAGTTCATGCACTTAAGATAAGTCCTCTTATTTATCTTAAGAAAACGTGACCCTCCATTCAGCTTCGTCCCAGAAAACATTGGTGGAGGTGCTATCTTTCTTTTGTTTGTTTGTAAGAAAGTGAGGTACTATAGCAGCATCTATAAGCATTGCTACAATAAATACGACAGCTTGTTTTCATGTAAACATCCAAAAACATTTTTCAGATCGATTTCTTAAAGAGTTTGTAAATGTTTCTTTCAGAACAATATTTCAGACGAGTATCAACCAGATCAGAACAACAAATAGAGAGAAAGGAACCAACCTATGGGAGGTGATCTTCTCGTCGTCATCATCGTCCACATCAAAGTCTCGGTCTGGTTCCCTTCCTCCCCGGCCCCGGAAACCACCACCACCACCACCACGCCAACCTGGAACGGTGAAGACAGCAAAGATCAAAGATCAGCACAAGCCACACACCAAATGAATGTAAAACAAAGAGTTATGATAAACATTCATCTTTCTTCTACATGGCATAATAAAGAAGGCAAACCATACATTATAAGTAAAGAAAGTAACCCTGTACACTAGTAACCAATCCCCCCCCTCCAAGGGTCTACCAAAGTCATTGAACATGTTCAGGAGAGAATTCTAAGATGTTTCAGCTAATAAAAAAAAGGGTCTGAATTTCTGGACTGATTTCAAAGACGGGGACCTCATAGTCAGAGGGAAGGTGCCAGCCTCTCATCTAAATGGTAATGGGTTCGAGCCCTGACAACAGTTGAAAATTTTTCTTGAGGTTTTTCAAGTAAAATCTACCCCTCCCCCCCCTCCCCCCCCCCCCCCACGATATATAAAAGGAATTCCTGTATGCAGACAAAAAACACTATGTGCAAGTTAAAGATATCCCTTGGCTGTTTACAGGGCAGTCCAGGCAAACTTAAAAATCCTACTAAAAAACAGCATCCTTAGTTGTGGATGTGGGTAAATCTAATCAAATCAAAACTGATTTCAAAGAGTATCAGTGACAACAGTCATGATGACTTTAACAATTGATGTGAGTTCTCACACACATGTGTTTACCTCTGTTGCTGGGCGGGCTGTCACAGGACTCTTCCCCTTCTTCTATTATCAAAGTTTCTACGGCATTTCTTTTGTCCCAAGAAGCATCTCTCTCTCTCTCCTCGGATCCACTTCTTTGTGGATTCCAGTTGTCTCTGTGGAGAATAAATCGGAGAGGGATGATAAAATGAGGTCCTGTGTACATATCACAACATTCCGTGCATTTAAAGCTCCCTTGGATGTTTACAGGGCAGTTTGGGCAAAATTAAAAAACTTACCAAAACCCCGAAATCACCTTAGTTGTGGATGTGGGTAAAATCAAATCAACTCAAATAAAAAACAATGGCTAAGGATTAGAATTGATATTAACGACTTTTCCCAAGCTGGGGAAGTTCTACAAAGCTGTAGCTCTGAAGACAACAAAATCTCTCCAAAAGCTCAGAGTCAGAGTAGCCAAACAACAATATCAGTATCAGGAGCGGCTTCCTCGAAGCAAAGAGCTGAACAGAAAAGTAGTCTGAGTGATCCACTTGGCTCCCCTCAAGCTAATTAACCATGCGTGTTAGTGTTAGTGTTACCATGCTTTGCTTTTCCTTTTCTGCCCTCTTATACAACAAGATGTCGAAGGAGGACGCAATAAATGATGTACAGTCAGTGAGCCTGCACTTGTGCAGGGATATGGACTATATACATTCATCTTTAACGTGGGGCAGGTGTGTTGCCTTTTGGATAGACATGTTGTTCTTTTGGAGGGCCTCTTTGACTTCATCGATCGATCTTTTCCTTGGGTCTTCCTCGCCATGGCATGAGTCTGTTAATTTTCATGTTGTAGGCGTTTGAGGCTGGCTATTGTGGCCCCATTCTCATGACGTGTCCAAAAACATGCAATATGATTGGCGAAATCAAAGCTCAGCGGACTCTTTCAAATGATCTTTGTAGTTGTAGCACATCCATCTTTGAAGTTATGTCTCGGGAGTTTGTGAGATGTCCCTTTTCTCATCTAAAATCTTCTCAGCTCTTCGTCCAATGTGCATGACGCTTGAAGTGTTTCGAATCTAAAGTGTTAGCCATCACTACATTTGACGGCTTGTTCATCATCAACATAAATTAATCAGTCAGGATAAGACTGCTGTACAGTTTCTTGAGCACAGAAAGTAATTGCTTTGAAATGAAGGGAGCAAGTGGTTCATCCTACTAGGAGTCAATGAAGAGAGGATGTATGAATATGATCTTGGCAACGAAAATGAATCTCTGGATCTTGGTGCGCTGTAACAGACCATGCTCATATTCCGCAACAATTTTGAAACTGTTTTGGAAGTCTGGCTAGACCGTAACGAATTTCCTGAAGGCCTTACAGTACACTATCTCTTCCTTTAAAGAGTCACTCCCCTGTTCACCATAAAGTATAAAGATTCATCTTTTTCAGTTTTGATGTTTAAATTTATGTCATTTTTTGTCAAGTTTGTGGTGTAAAATTTTGCCTAGAGCCTCCTTACTCGAGGGGATAAGCTGCGTGCCGTATAATAAATATCCACTATTATTAATAATTATCATTATTATTATTACAACTAACTGTAATGTGTTGCCACCTTAAAATTTGTGGTCATTGGTGGCTGGCAAATTTCCCAGCATCAATAAAATAAAACAAAACAAGAAGGCATCAAATGCCCCAAAAAGGGTGAGAATGTGGCTCCAAAGCTGGTCAAAACAATTCATATAAATTCACTCATGTAAATCAGAACAGCGTTAGCATAGCTGCCAGTGCCAATCTTTTTTCAAATTGAAAAGAGAATCTGACCACACACAAACTAATTCTATCTGCAAAAAGGTCCGTAGTGTTTCAGGAAACATTGATAATTATATATAATTGAACTCATAGATAGACTACCCAAGGTCTGAGTCTGACACAAGATTATGGCGTGGGTACCCCAAAAGTAGGGTGGTTTAGAAAATTTGCAACCTTTTTATTTTGTTACTTTCTTTTCATTTTTTAAACACAGTGTTCATAAGAGATAAAACTTTATATCGACACCAATCAAAATTGGCTATCTATCGTTAGTTTGTCTGAGTGGGGGACGAGTGAAAGGGTGAAATTGAGAAGCTAAAATCACACAATACACTACTTCCATCAGTAAATAAATGAAAACAATGATTGGAAAACGATGAGCCGGTAAACTAATAAACAATGCAGTCTATGCTGTTTCTGACTTGTAGATCTACTCGTAGTACTAGTGGTAGTTGTTTTGTACGTTGGTAAAGAAAACGGGTTTAGCCGAAGGCTTGCACTGCCAGCAGTACAAAAATCATAAAAAATCAACCGTTCACACTAGAGAGCTTGTTCCGGTATGAAACGAAAGTAGAATGACACGCCTGGAAGATGCTCCTTACCGCAATCGCGTATACACGATCTGTCTTTAGTTATAACCCGGAAATGCTATGATCGCCCATGTGCGACAATTGTACTATGGCGTAAGTGTAGCATGATTGCACCCATGTGTCAATGGTAGTCTATGACTATGAGTTAACTTGAATTAACCCCTTTTAAAGTAAAGCCTGCCGATTGCTGGCCTTTCTGGTGAAGTGCAACAGTAGTTTTGGGAACTCATAATGGTGTCTATTGACTTTCACTTTCACCCCATTCTCTCGAAGTCTCCGCCATTACCATGGGGTTTCTTAGAAAAAGAAAAAAAGTTTACCCTCATTTGTGCCAGGAGCTTTTGCAAGATGGGAGAGGGCACTATAGAAATGAATTACATGATTATTATTATTATTATTAGTCCGTACATGCTTCTCGAGGTAAATACAGACTTGCAAACTCAAAGCCAAAAAAAAAAACCCCAATAAAAAATCCATACTAAACACAATCTTTTACACACTGTTTGGCAGCTTTATAGTATTAATATTATTACTATGACCAAAAATATAGACTCACCTAACACGAGGTCCCGCTCGGCTTTTCCTTCCTCCTCCTCGACCAAAGCTGCCTCTTCTGGAATCTCCTTCCCAAGTGCCTTTTCTGCCATTCCTGGAGTCAAAGTCGTCGTTGTTATTGTCATGTCGGAGTATCTTGCGGTTGAAAACTACATTTCTGTTATCATCAGAAAATTTTGACTCCCGCTTGTAAAAGTCTGCATTAGTAGAATCATCTTCCCTGTAAATTCAAAACAAAAATCAGACATGATGGCCGGTGAGCATTGGGTCCTCGTTGTCGAAGATGCAGCGCTGGATATCGGTCATTCGTACTCAACCTGATTGTTTATTCATACAAAGAAAGGAGCCCGCCGCAGTCAACAAAGGTAAAACCATAGTGATTACAATACTATAGGGTATAAGTAGGAGAACATGGAAATATTGCCTGAATATGAAGTGCATGTCAATTTATTCAAACACAGCAAAAGAAAGGCCTTTTCTTTCCTTCCTTTTTCTTTTTGAGAATTTTGTGGGCAACATGTTCTCTCTACCCTGTGAGACCCTTATCGCAGGTTGCCCTTTACTTATGAAGAAAGAGTATGATGAGATTTCCACATTCTGATCCATAAAATGAATAATCATTTGCAGACCAGGGGCTTTTCAGTATATGCGTCCACTTTCCAGTTTCAGGGTATGAAAGGATTAGAAAGTGAAAAACTTTTTACTCCTTTCCGTTGATGGAAACTGCTCACAATACATTTGGTTAAAAAGTTAAAGTGTTCTGTGCTGTCCCAAGTGTCATCTAACGTCTGATTGAACATGACTTAAGAGTCCAAAAAGGTTGAAAATGCTCCGTCTCATCTACTACTACTATGATTTCATAACTCGCTGGTGGTATTTAGCCTCAGGGTGTTGGAAAGCATAGGAAAGAAGTTTGGTTCGTGACAGCTCTGATACTGGTACAGTACATACAATTGTCGTCAAATGTTTTGGTCCATAATATCGATGCGTTGTCACAAAACCATGGATAGTAGTAAAGGATCCTATCAGCCTCTCGACATCTAAATCAGACGCTTCATTTGTGCTTCACCCATGGCCATCCATTGGTCACCATTCTGTTCGCCTCTATCAAATCGGTGAATGACACAATGTACGCAACGTCAACATCTGTGAGAGAAACTCAACGGGAGCTAAAGCAAGAAGAGAGCCCCTATCTATCAATCAAGTTTTTCGGCCCTTAATTAATTTCTTTATGTTTTTGGAGGCCGGGCTGTACCTAGGTCATCACTCCTTGGTGCCTCCTTATCTTTTTCTTTTTTTTTTTGTGCTTCTTCTGAAGCTTCAGTGACCATGAGGTCACCCCTCAAACTGCTAACACATGTTTGCTGTTGCTGGCTACTCGGTGGCCTAGAGTAGAGGCAAGGTGCCTGCCTTGAAAACTTTCTCGACTTATTTTGGAGAAAATCCACCTCCATGGCGCTAATACGTGGATCGTCACCTCATTTCATGGGAGATGGACAATGAAAAGAAGGTCCCATGTGCACATTACAAGACTGTGCACGAGGAAGATCCTTGGCAGTTGACAGAGCAAAATAGTTCAAAACCCTACACAACAAAACCGTGAGATCACTTTAGTTTGGGATGTGGGTAAAATCAAATTGAAAATCGCTGCTGTTTGACTTGTCACATTCAAACTCTTTTGCTAAGCTGCCATTTATATACATGTAATAGATAACATGTATGTATATATACATGTTTATATACTCTTGACAAATTACAACTAGACATGTATAGAACATCAAATTAAATACATTTAATTGAATAGTACAATTGTTGTAATAATATGCAAAATGCAATAACTAAATAAAATGTATGCCTTTGGTGGTAAGAAAGTAAAATGTGCATGTGGGACTCATCGATATCATAGGGGCCGGATTTGAAAATTCTAATAAATTAGTAGCTTGTGATCTTTCTTCCAGCATTGATTAACCTGTTCCAAGGTCGTCTAATTGAAACAATTTACTTGCCGAGTTTCATACTGAGGAATATCATTAAGTCAATTGTTCATGCACAATAATGCACCCCCACACAGGGCTCAACTTATCACAGGCAATTTCTCAATGCACAAGATGTGAACATCATGTACCCTAGACCTGTGTATTCCCAATAGAGCACCTTTGGGATGACCTTCAGGAGTGGGTTCATGCCCTTAATCCACTTTCCCAGACAGCAGGTCAGCTCCCCTTAGGTCACCACAGCTTGAAATGATATTCCTTAACATCAAATTATTGCATATTACAACAATTGTACTATTCTATTAAATGTATTTGATTCAATTTTGTTTAAATGTCTAGTTTCTTTTGATCATGAGTATATAAATAATGACTTGTATGATATAATGCATAGGAAAAAATGTGAATCTGAAAGTACAATAGTATACATGAATAATTCATATTACACGTATATCTTTACAAGCATGCTACCAAGTGCGATTATCACATCGCGTTAGTATTCGATACGGAGGTTACACAGGTAGGCGGGAACGGAACTAATCTAACTTTTTAATTGTAACCTGTTCAAAATGGCGACCTAGAAGAACGAAAATTCTTCCCAAAGACAGGAAACACTAAAAATTTTCAATAACCAAACGTCACTTTTGATAGAAGAATACTTCGAATGAAAACGATCTTGAAATCATTTAGAACCTATATGCAAAATGGTTTCCATATTCGTAGTGGCATGACAACAGAGCCTTTGGTGAACAAAGAACGACCAACTAAATTAATTATATAGATATATGCATCTAGAACATTATAAATATAATTATATACTTATCAACAACATGAATTAATTATCAGACCATACACATGCTAAATATTTTGTTTTCTTTTTCAAGTCATTGTTTCGCAACACTGTATGAATAAGTAAACAAATGATGAAACAATTTTCTTTGTTTCTTTGTTTCTTTCTTTGCTTCTTTGTTTGTTTCTTTGTTTGTTTCTTTCTTTGTTTCTTTCTTTGCTTTTTCTTTGCTTTTTTCTTTGCTTCTTTCTTTGCTTTTTTTCTTTGCTTTTTTCTTTGCTTTTTCTGTTTCTTTCTTTGTTTCTTTCTTTGCTTTTTCTTTGTTTCTTTCTTTGTTTCTTTCTTTGCTTCTTTCTTTGCTTCTTTCTTTGTTTTTTTCTTTGTTTCTTTGTTTTTTGCTTTTTTCTTTGCTTCTTTCTTTGTTTCTTTCTTTGCTTCTTTCTTTGTTTCTTTCTTTGTTTCTTTCTTTGTTTCTTTCTTTGCTTCTTTCTTTGTTTCTTTCTGCTTCTTTGTTTGTTTATTTCTTTGCTTTTTCTTTGTTTATTTCTTGAAGTAAACCCAGTTCACCGTGGCGGTAGTACATGTATCAGGGTTGAGAACTGACTAATATTATACTGTAATAGTTGTGAATTGTGATGCACTGGAACAGCGACAGCACATCTGTAATAATACCTTTCCATTGGTAACAGGTGACATTCCTTGCCCTTGCATCATGTGACAGTCATGAGAAAAGCCACATTTGTGATACATTATTCCAAAAGACATTTCTCACCTGTCTGCGAAGGCATTGCTATAAGTGATATTTCTTCCCTGTGACACTGTGAGTGTGACAGCCACATATATTACCTGGTATATGATAGAAATTGTTACGGGTAACGTTTCTTCTGTGTGACAGTGACAGCCACATTTGGTATGTAATACAATTGTTACAGTTACAGGTGACATTTCTTCTGTGTGGCAGCCACATTTGGTATGTAATACAATTGTTACAGTTACAGGTAAATTTTCTTCTGTGTGACAGTGACAGCCACATTTGGTATGTAATACAATTGTTACAGTTACAGGTGACATTTCTTCTGTGTGGCAGCCACATATATGATATATCACCCGGTATGTAATACAATTGTTACAGGTGACATTTCTTCAGTGTGACAGCCACATTTGGTATGTAATACAATTGTTACAGGTGACATTTCTTCAGTGTGACAGCCACATATAATACCCGGTATGTGATACAATTGTTACAGGTAACGTTTCTTCTGTGTGACAGCCACATTTGGTATGTAATACAATTGTTACAGGTAACATTTCTTCTGCGCAACAGCCAAATTTGTGATACAATTGTTACAGGTGATCTTTCTTCTGTCAGTGTAACAGCCACACTTGTGACACAATTGTTACAAGTGAAATTTTCTGACTGACAGTCCTATTTGTGATACATTTGTTATGGATGATTGATCTAATTCTTCTGGATCTTGGAAAGGATGCGCATGTGTTAAAATATTTCCACTTTTTCAAGAATGCAGCAGTAAAATATTTTCAGATTTGGCAAAATTATGAAATGACCTTCAGTGCAAATGAACTTGTTGTATCACAACCTAAGATCATAGCTGGACACTGGATGATGGGCAATGACATTGAACAATATTGAAGCCATGTGAGAACAAAAACAATACAGATATACAAAGGAATAGATGGAGAGAAATCTTTGGCGCCAGTACAATCCACCAACATGCGACCTCTGCTCCAGTACCCATCGTCTCGCCATGAAAGGAGGAGAGCGTACTACCAACCAAGCTAACTACATACATTATACATGTACTGGTACTGAGATACGCGTTTCCATTTTGTCATCAGGCTGTGGCATAATTGATGAAATTTTGAAATGTACCAACAATCCCTTCCTTGCTGTGATCAATTTGGTTGAAGGAGATCTCAGCTTAAGGATTCCTCGTATCTCCTGGGACAATTGATTGAGCCAAGTAGTATATAGTGATAAGCTTAGAAGGATGATACGTTTCACACCTATTCCAAACACAAAATTAGGCGAGAAAGCCTTCTCATTCAATGGACCCAAAATCTGGAACTCTCTTCCAACCGCCATCAAGAACAGGCAAAAAACATTTTTTCCTTTAAGAAAATGTTGAAGTTGAAGAGACCTTTTTGAGAGACATTTGTGAACTTGTTATCAATTGACTAAATTGTGGATTACTGCCAAAAGCGCTTAGAGTTTAGAGTTAAAGCAAATCTATAAACATGTGTATAAGCGCTCTATAAATCTAAACATTATTAATATTATTATTTCATCATGTTTGACTTATGAGTTACCATACCAGAATTGTGTCGCCCATGAATCCGACATCTGAGTCATTGTTACCTAGAGTCCTAGAGTTTTGATTTATCTTTGGATTTATAGTGAAAGAAAAACATGGTGTGTTTTCTCATTGTTAGGACAGTCCAACTGATGAATGCCGGTCTGAGAACCAGACTTGAAATAAACATATTACAGCCAATGGCATATCTGTATCTCTTCCTCAAAAGTTTCTCACTGATGAGCAATACATACATGTATTATTATGGAGGTGTGAAGGGCTTTCTTTTTGTGTTTTAGGTTTGGTGAGCAGAAAGACTTGAGCGCGGTTTTTAATATTTCCATTCATTGTCTGTGCGTGTGACTTCCACTGTTTGAGATTTAATTCCACCCGCGAAAAGTCTGTGGGATAAACATAAAAAGGAGAATCAGTATGTGTCGGTCTTACTGACTCAGACTGGTTTCGTTAGATGCATCCCCAGATTTTACAGTCTGCAGCCGTTGTCTTTGGCTAAGACGTATCATTTGATCTAATGGGGATGACAACTAATTCAAGGGTGATTTTGCGAAGGAAGACAAGCCGACGGTCCCGACGGCATTCACCTAATGCCACTAATGGCCTCCTCAAGTTTAATTTGTGTATCATGTCCTTTACTACACTACCTCTTTTTCCGTAGTCGTTGCAGACAAATCATGCAGAGCGTCTCTAGATACTCCCCGGTTCTTCTATGTCTTGGACAGGGTGTACAACATTTTTGTCAGTCAATTCTCACTCATTTTCAGGTGAGGAATCCTGTGCATATTATTTTTGAATTGCACATTAAAAATATCTTAAGTCCATGTGTACCGGTGTACTATTTCTGAATCGCACACTAAAAAGATCCAAGTCCATGTGTACCGGTGTACTATTTCTGAATCGCAGTTTCGCACACTAAAAATATCCAAGTCCATATGTAACGGCATACTATTTCTGAATCGCACTCTAAAAACACCTATTTCTGCATTGTGCTCTAAAAATAGTTCAAGTCCATAAATCTGACGTTCACTGATTTGCTAATTTGCACAAGGTAAGTTTTGTTGTGGGAATCGTACCTGACCCCTCCTTGATCCCAAGTGGTCATCGACACA